>CANXYI010875152.1:0-13794 GCA_948208565.1 Hura crepitans
AACTACTCATTAGAAACTCAATTTTGAAAATTCGTATAAATTCATACAATAATGAAAAATTACAAATGATCACATTTTTCAACTCCTAGGCACCTTTAGATTAAGGTAAGATATTGGTTCTAAAAAATTCTTACCCGAACAAAAAATTGGCACTATTTATACAACTTAACTTTAGGTGATTTATTTCTATTTCCTTTAGTATTTTTGCTCAAATATATGTCTAGAGGCTATAATAGTGATATATTTTAATTTAAGTTAGATAAATGGTGGCTTAAGGGAACTTCAATAGAGAAAAATAGAGAAATTTCACCTTAGGTGGTTGACAGGATTGAGAGTTGTGAGAGAGAGTGTTTTGTTTTTATTATTACTATTTTTTTTACTTTTTGGTTGACTATATATATATTCCCAAAAATTTATTTTAAATAAAATTTCTCCCAAATTTTCTCCACTATTTAAAACCTAAATTAGTCACATTTTATAATTAAAAATTAAATTAATTATGGCCCCACACATTCTAGTAATTAGAACTCAAAAAATGAAAGAAATTGAATTAAAATGTTGTTTTTAAGTCTCCTGATATTCAGATTAAATATATCCCAACATCCAAAAATTTTGATTCTAATGCTATTAGGTTAGTTAGAATTTTTAACTATTAAGTCATATAAGTTTTGGAATTTTGTGAGCAACTTTGAAAATATTTTACAGTTCAGCTTTGCCTTTATCGCTATTCATAAGACACTGCCTTAAAAACTTTCTTATCATTTATGCCCAATCAAACAACTTTTGATTGATTTTAAACTTTGCTCAAAATTATGTTATTACTAATACTTTCATCTAGTAGCTTTAGTGCACCCCGAGTCTCAAGAAAACTATTCATCTTGGGATAATACAATTCATAAAAGATGAGATTTTTGGGTTTTTATATTACTTTCCCTCTAAAACGAAATGCAATTCTTGACATTACCTAGTTCAAACCGATTAAGGTATTGCTCTTGTATCTGTGTTTTTATCTCTTATGTTACCTCTTCTATTCTATTATACTTTTAAGTAACCTTCACTAGCTGAACTATTTTATTCTGTAACTCTTTGACCTCTTTGGCAAAGATTCTAATAGGTTCCTATTCATATGATAGATCCAATCTAACTTCAACCTCGCCTACTAATAGGATATGTGTCTGGTCTAATATGTACCTTCTTAGCATAGAGAGATGGAAGACAACATGAATCTGCTCAAGTTCTAGTGGCAAAGCTAGTCTGTAGGCCACTAGTCCCACATTTTATGTTACTTTGTATAGCCTAATAAACCTCAAACTTATCTTTCTTTTCTTGCCAAAATGTAACACCTTCTTCTAAGGTGAAACCTTAAGAATTACCTTATCCCCTACTTCAAACTTTGCATATCTCCTCTTAAGATTAGCATAAGAGTTATACTTATTAAAGCTAATTTTAATCTATCTCTGATGATCATTACTTTCTCCTTTGCATCTTTAATCAAATCTAGTCCCATGAGTTTGATTCCACTGAGCTCATTCCAACATATTGATGTTCTGCACTTTCTTCCATATAACACTTCATAAGGAGCCATTCCTAAACTCACTTGATGATTATTGTTTTAAGCAAACTCTGCTAATGATAGATAGCAATCCTAATGACCTTTGAACTTAATGTCATAACTTCTCAACATGTCCTTAAGCACTTGTTAGAGATGCTTCAACATAAGCATAACATTATATATATCTTAACATCAAATAACTCAAGTACCAAAAGGTTACTTGAATTACTCTTTCTAATTGTCCATCAGTCTACAGATAAAATGCCATGCTAAAACTCAAGTGAGTACCCATTGCATTTTGAAGTTTCTTCCAAAAGCTCAAAGTAAACCATAGATCCTAATCATATATGATTGAAGGTGGCATTCCATATAACCTGACTATCTCTTTTATTTACAATTCTGCAAGCTTCTCCATTAATTATGAATTATGCTTGTTTTTTTGTCATAAGTAACTCAACTACAAAGTCCATAATGACTTTATCCCATTTTGATTTTGGAATTACTATATGATGTAGCAAACTAGGAGGAACTTGATGTTTTGCCTTCTCCTACTAACAAGTGAGACATGAAATCACATATTCTGATACATCTCTCTTCATACTAAGCCACCAATATGACAACTTTAAATCTCGATACATCTTCGTGATAATAAGATGAATGGTGTAAAGAGTATTGTATGCCTTATCTAAAATTTGTTTCTTCAACTCGTTAATATCTAAAACACAGATTCTATTGTGATATTACAAATAACCATTATTCATCATTTCATACTCTATAGGCTTCCCCTCTTAAATGGCACCTATTAGACATATTAATCTATAGTCATCCTTCTAACCATCTTTAACTTGCTGTAGCAAACTATGGTTGACTTGCATCTTAGCCAATAAAGCATTATTAGGCATAAGTTGAATTCTAACATTCATGACTTTCATGGTTATAATGAATTTTCTACTCAAAGCATCATCCACTACATTAGCTTTGCTAGGGTGATAATCAGTCATGCAATTATAATCTTTTATCAACTTTATCCATCACTTTTGCCTTAAGTTCAACTCCTTCTTTATTGAAAGATACTTCAGACTCTTGTGATCCATGTATATGTAACACTTCTCCCTATAGAGATAATGTCTTTATATCTTTAATGTAAATACTATGGTTACTAGCTCTAAGTCATTAGTAGGGTACTTCATCTCATGTGGCTTCAACTACCTAAAAGTATAGGTAACCATCTTTCCTTCTTGCATCAGGACATAACCTAACACATTATATGAAGCATCACTATAAATGATGAAGTCCTTCCCAGAAATTGATAGAACTAAAATTAGAGCATCTATCAACATTGCCTTAAGCTTGTCAAAGCTCTCTTGACATCTATCATCCTAGACAAACTTGACATCTTTGCATAACAGACAGGTCAGAGGTGCTATTTTCTTTTATCAATATTGCCTTAAGCTTGTCAAAGCTCCCTTTACATCTGTTATCCTAGTCAAACTTGACATCTTTGCTTAATAGATGAACCATAGGTGCTATTATCAAATAAAAACCCTTGACAAATCATTTGTAATAGCTAGCAAGTCCAAGGAAACTCCTAATCCTTTTGGTGTTCCTAGGTGTCTTCCATTTCATAATAGCTTCTATCTTACTAAGATTAACCTGAATCCCTTCTGCAAAAGTAACATGTCCCAAAAAAGATGCCTTACTGAGCCAAAACTCACACTTGATGAGTTTGGCATAAAGTTTCTCTTCACTCAAAACTTGCAAAACTATTTTCAAGTGTTATTCATGCTCTTCTCTAGTCTTAAAATAAACTAAAATTTTATCAATGAAAATAACATTAAAATGATCTAACAATTGTCTAAAAATTCTATTCATTAGATCTATAAAAAGCCACAAGAGTATTAGTAAGCCCATATAGCAATACCAAAAACTCATAGTGGCCATATCTTGTTCTGAATACTATCATTATCACATCAAACTCTTTTACTCTCAATTGATAATAATGAGATCTTAAATTTATCTTGGAGAATACTCCTACACCCTTAAGCTAATAAAAAGGGTTGCTAATGAGTGGAATGGATACTTTTCTTGATGGTCACTTTATTCAACTACTGGTAATCTATACACAACTGAAGAGTACCATCATTCTTCTTCACAAACAACTAGGTCTATAAAAAACCTTTATCAAATAACTTTTGAAACTACATATTTAACTCCTTTAACTCTATTAGAGCCATTTTATAAAGAGCTGTTATTACTAAAGCAGTGCTAGGTAACACTTTTGTACTGAACTCGAGTTCCCATTCTACAGGCTAGCTAGGCAACTCTTTTGGGAATACATCTATAAATTTTGATAGCACTAGTATATTACTAACATATAACTCGCTACTTTAAGTGTCAATCATATAAGCCAAAAAGGTTGAACAACACTTCTTTAATAGCCATCATATTATTATTATCGAGATCACATTGGATAAAAAATCTATCCTCTCACCCACTACTGTAATCTTAGCCCCATCTTCAGTTGTGAGTGTTAACTGCTTCAATTTGTAATCTACTATTGCTTAATACTTAAATAGCTAACCCATGCCGAATATTAAACCAAACATATCAAATGGTAGATCAATAGGATCAGCTAAAAACTGGTGTCCTTGTACTACCAATAAACACTTTTTGTAAACCTTGTTTATAGTGACATACTGACCTAAGGGATTATTAACCAAAATCTCTAAGTTTATAAGTTCTAACTCTAACCCCTTATCTTGTGCTCATGGTGTGCAAACATATGAATGTGTGGACCTTGGAACAATTAAAGATAATATAGGTGAGTTAAAGAGTATAATAGCTATGGTGTCTATCTCGTTCACCTATACTCGTGCCCTAATAGCAAATTGTCGAGCAAAAGCTCTATGTTAAGCTACGAACTTAGTTTTTTCCCTCTAAGCTCCTTATGGCTTATCTCTTCAATCTCTCATTTTGCCTTAGATGGAAACTTGTGCAGATCCATATCTGCCCTTAAGTCTCTTAGGGTAGTTATTGTGGTAATTATCTGATGAGCCACAGTCAAAGCAATTTTCGATCTTTTTTCACAAATATTCCCCCTTGTGTCCATTATGGCATGTCGGACACTAAGGAATTTGATCACCTCTAGCTGTGGATCTAGGTGTAATAGCTGCCTATGATTACTGACCGATTTTAACCTTATTTTAGTTTCCTTAGGTTGTCTTCTAAGATTGACCCATCTTTTGTGATTATTGTGATGCCCTATACTGGTTACTCCAAAATCTCTTGCCTATCTGCTGGGTAAAACTTAGGGCTCTAAGATTAGAAGATATCTTTTTCTAATAGCACGTTGACTTCTCTCTTTACATTTTTTTTATGGATTTACATACTGCCACTAGCTAATTAAAGTCTCTTATATTCATGGGAACCACTTGAGACTTAATCTCTATATGTAACCCCTTTTTTGAACTGCTTGCACTTATTAGCCTCTGTAGTGATAGTATCTTTAGCATTACAGCTAAGCATGAAAAGTCCTTCTCATACTTACCAATAAATTTCTACTCCTATTTGAGGTCCATGAATTGCTTCCTGTGGTTTTCAAATTAATCTTTAAGTACGTACTTCTTGTAAAACTAGTTTAGGAGAAAGTCCCTGGTCAACTCCTCTTTTGACTTATATTTTGTCAGATCATCCTATTATTTCAAAGCTTGTTTTGAAGTAAGGAGGTGGCATAAATCATTTTCTCAATAGGTGTATAATGTGTTTACTTTATTATTTTCTCTATACAGTCTAACCAATACTCAACTATCTCAAGATTTACCATACCCTTCCCATTAAAATCTTCAGCCCCTATTCTCTTAACTCTCTATAGGTAAGTCTTTTAGAGCACTAAGGGGACATCCTATTACTATGGTGGTAAAGGTGGAGCAGCCGATGTAGCCTATCTCAAAAGCTATAACATTTTTTCTACAAAGGTTGGTTGACTCTAAAATGCTAATGATGCCTATCTAGTAGAAATCCTAGACATAGAGGCCACTCTATCAAACTCTTGTCCCACTAACATAGAAGTTGTCCTTCCTCTTCTTCTTGTGGAGCACTTATCTTAACTATAGGCACAAGAACAATTGATAAGCCTCATTTATTATTAAATTATGCTATGTATAGACTTGACTCCTATAACACTCTTATATTGCCTAAGAATGCCTAAATCAAATCTCTAATACCATAAGATGTGGCACCCCTTACCTGATCCCGTTGATAACCAATTGTCATACATAACTAAGTTGTGTGCATATAACATGTTATCTGACCTCAAGTTATTCTTCATGTTATTTTAACAATTTTATCAAGTATGAAAATCTCAGACAAATATAGGTTTCCAAAAGTTTTAAAGAACTTAGTTAAATATTCAAAAATTAGGAATGCTCATGCAAAAAAATTCAATAGCATAACAGGTGTATCATGCACTATCTTAAATTTTGAATAGTCACCTATAAATAAGAAAAACACTTCTATAATGTTTCACATGCATTTCCTCATTTCTATAATCCTTTTGATTACTCCAATCATTATCAAGGATAACACATAATCTCAACCTTAGGATGAGAGATAAGTCAAGCAGACATCAATTTAAAATATTATTTAAAATACAGTTATAGATCTATTTACAATTTACAAATTACAACACGTTTTGGCTTAGGCCCAAGACTAATTACATCCAATACAATAATGCATTTTCTAATGTGTATACATGTCATAATTTTATTAAAATAGCAAAATATACCAAAAGAAATATTCTTCTCTTGCTTGTCTGGATATGCCGAGGCTTATGCTTAAATTTTCTCCTTCCTCATGCATCGCAAACAAAATGATGTGCTAAGCTAATTGCTTAGTGGTGTAATTGAAATAACTATTACATGTGGCCATTAACAAAATACATGTGGCCCTCAAGAAAGCTAAGATCACCTAACCATTAGGGTGTAGCTAGTTAGGGGCAAAAATATAATCACACATAATCGATTCATAAAATGGATAGAATGGTAGGTGAAGCTCATATTCAAAAGATTCCTTTGGAAGAGCTAAACACCCATCAGAAGGGTTATCAGTTATAATGATGTTTGGATATGGTTTTCACTATATTATAGAGATGTCATACCTATATCTAAAATGAGTTAAACATTCCACCACAATTTTGGCATGCCTATCGACAAATATAGGGAGTTGAGAAAGAGAAATTGATGAGTAATTAGGAGACAATCAAGATTTCCTAGGAATTGAGGCCTTAAGGAGCAATTTAAACAACTAGGCATCCTCCGAAGAAGTGTTATGTGAGTTAGAATTGCTAGAAGATTCTATATCAACTAGCATTTTGCTAGAAAATGCCATTAGAATTTCTAGAGGAAAGGTATAAGTTTGCTTATGTAGCAGAATGGAGTTGATGATCAAAAAATACCCCCAGAATATGCCTAAAATGTCATTTTTATAGAGAAAAATGACATATAATGGCTATGCAAAAAATAAAGATACCTTAAAATGTGTGCATAATTTAGTTGTTTGTCATTAATGGCAAATAATTCATTTCCAATAATTGATCTTTGGATCAGTCCAATAGGGGAGTAAATGATAACATAGGAAAATTGACACATATATATATTAGCATTGATATTCAATTAAGAAGTAGGACAAAATAATATATATACATAAAAGGATTATAGCAAGGGGATCAATATCCTATTCAAGTAAGGAAAGCTAAATCCTAATGGGATTAGGACTTATAGCAAGTGTAAGAGCCTATATAGATGGTTAAATCTCACATTATCAGGTATACAGTCTAAACTAATTATTAAGAGTCCCTACTTTAAATGATCACTCAATCACTCAACTAACTTAAGTATCAAAGTCTAATCCCAAGAGAATTGGGCAAATTCTCATATGTTTTGCATGTTAATCGCAACTACTCACTTAGTCAATGTCTAGTAGCCTGAACGGCCCACTATCCTCAAAACTTTATGATAAATCTATAATTATCAATTATTAATTATTTTTTGGATACAATATTATTATTAATTATTATAATGAAAATAACAATTTAGGAATGTGAATTTGGTTGATTCGGTTTGAAAATTGATTAAACTAGACTTATTTCATCTAATAACAATAACACCGAACTTGATGCAAATAATCGAACCAAATAAATTGATTTTTTTATATATTTTATTTTTTTATAAATGTAAATATTAAAAGACATCACTTTGATATAAAAATATTTCATTTTTAAATACTCAAAATAATGTTATTTAATTATAGTTTGATCGGTTTGGTCAATTCAATTTTTTTGATTTTTATCATTCAAGAACTAAATATTCTTAATTTTTAAAAATTTAATCGAATAAATCAAACCAAATAGAAAGGAGTGACTCACGACTAGATTCAATTTTCAATTTCAACTTAGTTTTGCATGCCATATTTAACACTATTATAAGAATAAGATTAAAAATATGTTTTTAAAAAATTAAGGTTTCAAATTTAAGTCTTATAAATAATTAATGTACTCACTCAAATCGAGTTTAAGTTGATCTAAGAATTGACCACAATCTAATTAATAAAATTTTTAAAAGGTTTCATACGATTTTTTATCTATTTAAGGAGAAGTTTGAATATTTTTTTCTAAGCAGGTTAAAGATAGTAAAAAGTTAAATAAATGTAAAATTATTAAATATTCGATTAGATAATATAATTATTTATAATTGTAAAAAAATCATAAAACTAATATTCAATAAAATAGTAAAAAAAAATTATATAAAATTATAAGAGTATTGTCTTATTACTTCAATATATTGTACATTAATATGCCTTGTTGAATAACCATTTAAATAAAAAGAATGATAGTACTATTTATTTAATTTTCCTTTTTATTTAACATCTTATGTTTAGTCATGCACATAATCTACAATTTTTGTCTAATCATGATAAAGCTATATTACTTCTTATAATATGATTTACTTTGAAATTAAAGTATTATTTAGAAATAACTTTATAGTCTAATCATTTATTACTATGGGTGTGGCAAATGAATCAAATGAGTCGAGTCAAAATGGATAGAATTATAAATGAATAAACAATTGTAAGTCGGATTAGTTTGAATTATAATTCAAATAGTTTAGAAATGGGTCATAATCTAAACAGATTAAGACATATAACATTATTTTTTTAAACAATTATTAAAAATAAAAAATATGAATGCATAACCTATAAAAATAATTATTTTTATAATCTATATTATATAAAAATCATAAAATTATAGGTAAGATAAACGGGGTATAAGTAGGTCATAAACGGAACAACCCAAATGGGTCACACAAAAGGTTGGATCATATCATTTTGGGAGTCAAACAAACTAGATCATAAACGAGTTAATGATAAGTCGGATCGGATTTGAGTCAATTTTTTTGAGATCAAAAAGACTAGATCAATTTTTGCCACCTTATTTATTAGCAAAAAAGGAATAGTGTGACACCCCTTACACGATTCGGTTGCTGGACTTGAATGAGGAATGGCAAACAAATCGATATCTAAACTTATAGAAAACTATTATAATTTTAAAAATTATTTAAAAAGTATTACACTTTCTAAAACTATTAAAAATATGGGTTCTAAAAAACCATTTTGGTAGGTATACTATTAGGGTCCTCATATCGAAAATCTAGCAGCATAATGGTTATCTGGGCATACTCTTCCAAATAGTAACCTATAAGAAAAATACACTTCTATATAAATCCAACATCACACCACAAACTTCATGATTTTTCTAACCACTCCAATCACATAATCTCAAACTCCATCAACAACCATAAAGAAAAAAATATCATACAAAAATAAAAACATCTATACGTGTTTAAATATGTTTACAAGTTTGTTTAAAAGATTTACAAAACCATTTAGAAAACATGTTTAGGCCCAATCCCTTATGTACGACATATGAGTGCTTATACCATGAGACATTGCATAATATATATAGAGATAAACAAAATACCAAAAGAAATCTTCTTTTAATCTGCTTGTTGAAAATGAGAGGCTCTAATCAGTTCTTTAACCTATGCATCGTAAACATAACTATGCGCTAAGAAATATGCTTAGTGGTGTAATCAATATAATATATATATCCACTTGCATTTTGTGAAAAATAAAAACATCATAAGCAACAATATACATAACATGGTAAAGTCATAGTCATGTTCTCAAGCTAGATATTCAAAACCCTAAACATCACAATTTTATATGTATAAGCATCATAACAACAATCAAAAGTTCCCATGTCCATATTACTTCTTGATTAAATCTTTTTAAGTTATTATCCATTTTATTTTGCCTATACATAAAAGACACTTATACATAACTGGATAAAGAGATTACTCGACCATGAAAACCATAATTGTGCAATCGCCATAAGGACCTTACAATGGCTATACCCACCTAGTGTATGTTTAGTGGTCCTTTTAGACCTTATGACTACTATACGAGCCTAGAGTTGTACAGTGGCCCTTCTAAACCCTACGACTGCCATACCAACCTGGATGTATATGCAGTGGCCCTTCTAAACCTTTTGGTAGTTGTACCAACCTAAAGATATGTATAATAGCCCCATTAGACCCTATGGCTATTGTACCAGCCTACAAGTATCGAGGCACTTTAGCAACTGCTATTCATCCCTTGTTGACTACTCAACCTATTCAATTTAGGTTGTTTAATTGTATATGCTATCACCAGTGTATAACTATGTTTCACCTTCTTAAAGTAAATTAAAGTGAGTTTTATTTTTAATTTGGTCAACACATGACCTTAGGGTAAATTAATGTTCTTTGATTATGTTAATCTCATTATATTACCATTTTTGCAATATAAACACATTAATCATCATATCAGGCATATTCACCCATTTATACATGATAGACATCATCACAAAAATGTTGCATCTTACAACACATTATTCCATTCTTTGCTCTTATATGATTTCATCATCACATTCACTTATTAGAGTGCATAAAGCAACCTTCAATTCCATATTAGGCCATTCAGCCATATCAATAGTCTCATGGCTTATCATAATTCTTATACTCATAGCTTTTTATTCCTAATGTTTCACTTCATTCCACGAACCATACTAATCATACCTTTATATGTAAATTACATATTTATTCCAATCTTTTCATACATTAATATTATGACTTATTTTAAGCATACTACTAGCTTAACATGCATAATTCATCATTTAAGCTCATCACATCTTTCTTTATAAGCAATAAAGGTTCCAGCCACTCCAACATTCAATGAAAACATTCTCATTCTTTATATTAAACACATCAATTATAATCACTAACTTACACATTCCATCATTTCACAAACTACATAGCCTAATTACATATCTCACTATGCATAAAAGGCCATTTGGCCACCATATGGCACATGCATAAATCATCAATTTTCCATCATACACACATACAATTAAACATTCTTACAACCTCATATCACAATTATAAGCCATTTAACATCTTTAACATTCATAAAACATTAGTTACATGCACATACATACACATTTTAAATTAGGGATTTGACATGTACAACATATACTCTATTGATTACACTTACAATTGAGCTCAAATACACCTCTAAGACCTTCTCACACTTTTTCCTTGCCTTTCCCTTTTCTTTGGTCACCTTTTTTCTAATTAACATAACACAAACAAACTCTAAAAATCTATAGAAAATAATACACACTTTCAAACTCAAAATTAACTTAATATATCTCGTCTTGGGTTCTTAATGGGCCTTAGAAAAATATGAAAGCCTTAAAAAACTCACCAAATAAAAATTGAGTTACTATTCATTTCATACTTCAACTTAAAAAAATCCACCATGTTTTCTTGATTCTCTTGAAGGTGTTTAGGGGCTTTTAGGGGTTATGATTTAGAGGTTAGGTGAAGAATTGAGGGAGAAATTTGAGGGGAGAAGAATAAAAATGGAGGTAGGTTAGCATGGAGAAGCCATCGACTTCATGGAGGAGAAGAATGGGATGGCACTATTCTAATATTAACCAAAATAAAGAGCTTTGAATCCAATAGTCTAATTTCCATCCCTTCCTAATCCAATGGCCCTCATTAATCCAGAATTCTGTCTTCTCTTTTTAAAATTATTTGATCTCAATTAATCTTTCAATTAACTTCTATTTTAATCCCATAAAATCATTTAATTCATAACCCAAAAGCCTCTATTAACCCCTGCTCGAAACCGCAAAAATTTGATTACAAATAATACTTTTAAATTTGCCGATTTTTATAAAATACTTCTTGATAGTAAAAAATTTCAATTCAAATGTGAATGGACTATTTCGGATATTTGAGTATCAAGTTGTATCAACCCCAAGTCATTTGGAGCAAAAATAAAATATTTTATAGCTTAATTTAAACTGTCACTATTCATGAGACACTACTATAAAAATTTTGCTTATATTTTTAACTATCTTAATAACTTCGTTTTCATTCCAAATTTTATCCAAAATTTTATTTTGATTAATACTTTCATCCGATCACATTAGTGTAACCCGAAATTCGAAAAGCACTATTCACATTACGAAAAAGTACTTTCATAATCCCGAAATTTTCGAGCATTACAAATAGGTTAACAAATATCCAAAGATTATTAATAGATAATAACTTTAAGTCATAACTTGATTCCTTTTAAAATATAAATTAAACAAAATTTTATAGAAATTTAATAATGAAAAAACTATACACAAATCTACAAAAACACGCTCATAAAAAACAAGAAAAAATTTTTAACCAAAAAATTGTTGAGGGTAATTTTATTTTCTAAGAAAGGGTAATTTTAACAATTGAAAAATCATCAGAATGCAAAAAAAAATTGTTGCAAGCATATTTAGAGTGATTGTAAATTTAACCTTCACGTTTAGGATCATAATAATTACAATTTTATTTTTTCGTAATAATTGAAATCTTAAATTATCGTTTACAACAATTAGAACTCCGCATCTATTTTTTTTGTCAAACGTAAATTTTTTTAGTGACATGATAGTTATACAAAACTCGCTAAATACAAAAATTCCTTCAAAAAGAGTCGATGTGCTTTTTTTTTTAATAAATAATAGTCTTATTTCTTTTAGCATCTAATAAAATTTGCATAGCTATTATTGTAATGGATTGTTTTTGTTAAAAATAATTGGCGGATCACCCATGATTGGACCCGATCTGATTTATTATTAAAAAAAATTTAGATGTGGTAATTGCCTAGTAACTGACAGGCAGTTACCACAACCCATCTGCTTAGTGGTCGGTTTCCATTAAATAGATAAGAATGAAAAGAAGAATGTATTTTTTTTCCCTTCTTCCTCCCTCTGACTCTCTATTCTTCTTAAAGAAATAGTGAGAGTAATGTGCTCTCCATCTCTTAATCGACAGATTTTCAAGAGTTTATGCTATTCAAATAATAAGAGCTTGGTTTCTGCAACAGGTATTTATGCCTGAAAATCTTATACAATTCATTATACTGTTAATGTGATTGTATAACATGTCATGTTTAGTGATCTTAGATTTTTTATGTTTTTTTTTTGTGAAATACATGGCAATTCTATAAATTCCAACATTGGTATCAAAACAATAGGTTATTTGCATAGTTAATTTTTATTTCATTCGTCAATGATAGAATTTTTTATGCAAAATTTATTTTTCTTGATCATGGCATAATAACCTTGAATTTATTGCTTTAAAAATAGGCAATATGGGTCTTAAATAAAAGTAGACAACAATAGCTTTAATTTGGTATGTCATATGCCTAATTTAGATGTATATTGAGAAAGTTATGCATAATTTAAGTGTAAAAACTGTAGGCTGGTGGGATTTGAACCCAAAACTTCCCTCTACAAATATAGTTCCTTTGCCATTTGAACTAGATTATAGTTGAAATAAGCTTTTTCACTGTTAATTATAATCAAATATATTTGCACAAAATTAATTATTAGTTAATTGATTTATTATAATTACCATATTTAAGAAAATTAATTATCAGTTGATTAATTATTATGGCACTTGGAATAAGTTAATTGTTAGTTAATTAATTTATTAAGATGGCCATTTCAAATAAGTTAATAAATAAATAATTATAGTCCATTAATATATATAAATTAATTATTTATTGATTAATTTATAAAAATAACTATTTGGATAAATTGA
>CANXYI010875228.1:0-12719 GCA_948208565.1 Hura crepitans
ACTTAACTATATTAATTCTCTTTATGTCCATATAGTCACCTACGTAGTACTAGGGTCATATTTATGCTTATGAAATAAAGGTTATATGTAACAAATCTCTTATTTAAACATGCTCATTCACCACTATTATCTATAGTTAAAATAAAACCACATACATATATGTGTCTATCATACCTAAAATAATACATACACTTACACATTTCAAGCTTGAATATTACAAACACATAAGGTATTGAATTATAAAATTTTAAACTTGGATACTTAACTTTGGAAGTTTAAAAACTCCACAATCCATAAATCTTTTCCTGCTCAACATCCTCCTTAATTCCAATGTCAAAAATCCTCTATTTACATAAAGAATAAAGATCAATTATCTTATATAAATTCCAAACAACCTTTGAACAACTCATAGAAATTCTTGAAACACCTTACCAATTCAAAACCTAAAATTATATCTTCACTCGAATATCTATTAAGTAATACGTACACATAGTAGTTGCTAAGAGCCCAAACTTCCTACCTATATACTTAGTAGTTACTGTAGGTACACACACTTATGTAAACCTCCATAGTAAAAAAAAAAATCATAACTCAACATATAAAATTCCCATTGTGTTGGGCATAATCACTTGCACAACATAGCAACTATACATGGAACTAATATGAAAAATAATAAAAATAAAAGAAATAAAATTCAGAGCACTACTACATTAGACTTAAAACCAATTAAATGTACTTCCAAAAATCTAATAGTAACACATAATTGCTCAAAATTTCCCTTTAACTAACTCATATAACTCCTTTTTGGACATGTCTTTTACATCAACCAAAAAGATTAAATGAGAGCAGAGAGAGAACTTGAAATCATTTATGTTGATTTTCACTATCTGCTACAGCAGAATTTGGTTCTCTTTAATTCCTTTCACTGTTAATGTTTCTTTTTTTTTCTATTCGGATTTTCCCCTTCTATTTTGATCTTCCTCCACTGTCGATCTTTATTACCTCACCCGACATCGGCTTTGCTACTCCACTGGTAGTTTTTTCCCTTCTCTCGGCTCTATAGTTGACCTGCCTTCTCTCTTTGTCAATCTTATCTTCCTCTTTTTATCTCAATTTCTTGCTTCCTTAACTCTATTTCTGTCTCTTTTTAATTATTTTGATTTTACTTCATTTGTTTCTTTCTTTTTTTTCCTACTAGCCTTTAAAAATCCCGCCACCATTACCGAGTTATCGTGACTGCGACGTCACTTGTGCCTCCACCATAACAGCTACAGCCTGCATCAACTTGCTACAATACCTTCCCTCTCTCTTTCTTTTCCCAACTTTTCTTTTTTTTTTTTTTATTAACAGCGTCGCCACTTCCCACTACCACTATTCATGTCGCCACCATCTTGCCCCTACAATTGACACTGCCATTATTAGTAACTACCATTCTTCTCTCAGCTGCCACCGCCGTCCTCCTCTCCTTCCTTATTTTGTTCTTCTTCTTTTCTTTTTTGTTTTCTCATTTTATTTTTAATTCATTTTTCTTTCTCTTTTTTTCCTTAGTTCCCTTTTATTATGTGGCTACCCCTCTTTTCATGATTACATAAAAATATTTTAGCTAAAATGCCTTTTAAACCACCCTTATTCTTTTAAATTGTTATAATTATATCCTTTTTCTCTTTTTAACTTATTTCATTCCTTAATTTTTATAAGTTATTCTTGATCCTCAGAATCCTTAGTTTATTTTCAATAACTCCTTAAAATATTTGAATGTCAGCTCATATGATTTATAAGTCCATCTTTCAAGGACACATAAATATTTGTTTAGCTTTAAAATAAGTAAACATTTATAAAACCCTTATTTCTCTTTGTAATTATCCTCTTTCCTTTTACCCAATTAATGTGCCCTGTGTCTTAGGCATTATACATGAACCCAAAAAATATTGCTCGAAAATCCCAACAATTCTAGGATGTTACATTTTTTCCCCTCTTAAAAGAATTTTATCCACGAAATTCCATTTGAATACCTATCCTCATGGCTATAACTCTTTTGTCGCTTGTATGATCCATATCCTTATAACTTGACTTCCCCTCTTAGACCTTTTGCATAAATCTTTATTGCATACACACAAAGTCTTTATAACCATCCTTGTTACTCTTACAACATGATTTACCTATTACCCATTACTACATATCTAATTCCTTCTCATAAACTAAAATCATCACGCTTCTGCCATACCACTCTGATAATAGATCCTTGTCAACTAATCATCCACTCGACTCTATCATAATAACTCTTCATCTTCAATATCACTCTGTAACCAGTTCTATCAATATTTCAAAGTTTAACTCTTTTCTTTTGTCCTTGATTGTCCTCCATCAATAAAATCTCAATCTCATATACTTTATTCTCTTCTTTTGTTATTCTATTATAGAAGAGTATCCTATCAATTTCAATCGCTTTAGGCAAGAACACATGTATATGATTTAAATGTTGTGGTTATACACATATGATAATGTAAATGATAATGGCAGTCAATGCAATAACATATGCTTTTATGATAAGACTCAATGATGTGATGCATAACCTAGCCCAATGCCTCATGATTTAAAGAATGGCTCTTAAACTTGGAAAATTGACAAGTACACTGGGAGTGTTAACTTCTGCATCCTTAAAACTCCTTTTTGATACTAAGTTTGTCAAATACTTTTTTTTATACTTCATTGTTATATCTATATTCACCCTTTGATCCATTTATATCGATGACTTCTTGTTTATACTGATAATACTTAATTTGCATTATACCCCTTCTCTATATACATAAATCAACTGTCCATTATAAAAATAATTAGACAATGTCATAATAACTCTTCTACCTCTAATTCTTTTTAAGGTAATATAAACTTACTCAATAATGGTATTCTAGATTGTAGATAATAACTTAGCTTAGCTCATAAACATCTTCTTACAACTTACAAAACTTTGGTCCTTATACATTCCTCGTAAGTCTAGGCTCACCTAAACCAAGCTTTGATACCACCTAATGTGACACCCACTACTCGGTCTGATTGCCAGACCTGAGTAAGAAGCATCACATAAGCTAAGACTTCATCTTTTAACTTAACTGGTCAATAAAACTTAAAACCTCATCATTTAGTCACATAAATACATATCAACAGGCTATAAGATTTGAAACCCTTATGCCAAAAATTCGACAGCATAACGGCTATCTAAAAGGCATTATCCCAAATTTTATAACCTATAGAAACACTCTTAATATAATCTTAACTTCTCTTTATTACTCTATGATCTATTTGATCACATTGAACCATAACAACGTATAGCCACAAGCATGCATATCAAAACCATATCTTAGTCATAATCATACAATCAGAAATATACACAGTCAATATTAAACATCTCTTTCTTCATACCTACTCAAAAAATTGTTCACTTATAAAAACCCTAAGCCTTCACATATGCTAACACAAACCATCCAACATAAAGAAACCATACAAAACCCAACTAACATTCATCACAATTATTACACATAATCTGAAGTTCCAATAATGATTACATAAAAACTTTATAATATACAATTACATTCTATTTTTCATAAATAAGTGATATTGTATACAACCATTCTTCGTTATGCCATATTTTACAAGCCCCAATGCTTGCCAAATTTAGTTGCTCATATTCGATCTGTAAGAACCTACACATCTCAAAACACTAACACACTAAGCAAGATTTGCTTAGTGATGTATCCAAATTTACTATGTTATATAACAAGCATTCATGCATTACACACAAAATTACTTTATTGTTTTACATTACGTCCACATGTAGAAGCTGTAATATAATAGAGCTTTATTATGTTAATTATTTACTCCAAGCCTTGTTAAATTATCCTTCTAGTTAGAATAAATATAGATAACTTAAGAAAATAAGGTATAACTAACTATCCCATATAATATTCTTTTTATGGCGTAGAATCATATAAGCAAAGACGAGAATCATATAAAAATTTGCAAAAGTGCATTCAACTAAACTATAAAATAAGTAGCCATCATTAAATACCAATGTAAAACATATCATACCTTGAGAATTTATATACCAATTTCCTTTGCATAATTCAATATTATTCATTTACTCTTACATACCCCTTACACACACATAAGAGAGATGCACACACACACACACACACACACACACACACACACACATATATATATATATATATAAACACTTATCTATATTTACATTTATGACATGATAATGACTGTAACATATAAAAGATGTAACATATCATAAAAAGATCATATATATATATATATATATATATATATACACTTACTTATACATGTAAGTGCTAGTCAAATATGCACATATGTAAGCAATATGCTATGCAATATCTAAGAAACCTTATTAAACTTGATAAAATCTCATCTCTTTTAAATTACGCTTATACATCTGATTCACCAAGTATGCCCAAACTTAAGAAAACTTGTACACTATGGATAATAGAGTCTTAGTGGACCACCTAGGCCCTCGAAACCATGTAGGCTCCACACACATCAAACCTAAAGGTCCGTAATCAAATTCGAAGATTAAGCGCATTAAACCTGAAGGTGACAAATAATCATAACACCCAAAGGTACAACATAGGGTAGGCTAGTATGAACTCTATAAACACATAGGTCCATCTCCCAATGTATGTCTAAGGATAATAATAATTGACCTGAAGGCCAAAATGTATGGCAACCTGAAGGCTACATAAGAACCCATCAATTCATGCATTGCAACCCAAAAGCTACAAAGGTACTGAAGTACCCTATCAGTTGTTATCACTCCTAGTTGATCGGTCAGCCTATCCAACTAGGTTGTTTACTCGTATAGGATACTAGCCAAATTTACTTTTAGTTTTACCTCATTAACATAGCTTTTAATTAATTGGTTTGGCCAATAAATGACCAAATCGAGAAAGAGTGCTTCATTTCCTTAGTTTATTCATAATCACTTCTTACAAAAGCATATCCATACATCATTTATAATAAAAATATAACATGACATGGTCAATAACATACTTAGCTTCTTGAAATGCACATAGTGAGCTCACTTTGTTTTGAACTTCTCTTTATCCACTCATAACATACCATGAATCATCACAACATATGATGGATAATATGCCTCTTCTAAACATATTATCATGATAAAAACTATGAAGCAAGCATGGCAAAACATCACTTTGACCAAGGTGGCATCAAGAAGTGAATTATCATAAACATGTAATTACATAACTTTGCACCTTTATTACACTTATATCTCAATTGCAAAGTATGTACATAATGAACATCCTTAAATGCACGTGTCCAATGACATGTAACCTTCACTAGTTTTAAGCTCAACTAGTCATTTTTTTATCCATATCATAATATTATACATCAAATTAGGATGCATGAACAAGCCATGACTAAACAATCTAACATTTTAATAAAAAGCATATACCTATCCATATATTAGGCTTTTTGGCCAAGTTTATCTTAACACACATAACACTCAATTGATCATATGCCATACACTATTTTATGCTCACATGATTATATGTCACCATTCATGAACATACATCCTCATAAGTAGCCATTTTGCATATCGTACACACACACACACACATGCTCTATGGGCCATTCGAACACCATACAATATGCATGTGCCACATTCATTGCAACATTTCTAAAGCCATATTGCATAAGCATAAGGTCAATTATTCCATAACATTTAACATTATTAAATGACAATTATACATTCTCATACATGTATACATCCACATTATCATTAGGGCACACACACAATTTGCATATTTCACTTTAATTACTCTTAGTTCGTCATTTTACATAATTACAACATATAACCTATAGCTTATGCCAAGCATAATACATGCACTCTATACATTTAAAACCAACATGACTAATATGTATTAATCATGCTCATTCAAAATATGACAATTCACACACATAAACTTTATTGAATGTACATATTTTATACCATAAGATATTATTATACTTAACTTAGGTGGCATTTTAAAATCTAGGCACACTCAGTTATAACATACTTATTAGATTATATATTCTTTCCTTGTCATATAACATGCATGATTTAGCTTTAATCCTATTTAAATTATCAAATAACCCTAAGAACATTATAATATATGTACTTTATTTCATTTATACCATTCCTCATCTATAACTCACAATCAGTCACTTCATGTAAATTAAGATATACGTAGAAGTATATACATATGTTTATCTGATGGCACTTAATAAATTATTTATTGATCAATAGGCACACATTTAAGCACTTAGCTACCCTTAATCTATAAGGAATTACACCCACTCACACAAGCTTGTACATAACATTTTACATATTTCACTTTAACCTTCAGATATACTTATGCACATATCATTTTCAATTACGGTAACCTATAAGTCAAACATATATGTATACATATTAGACTTAACTATGTTAATTCACTTTATGTCTATATGGCCACATAAGTAGTACTAGGGTCATATTTATGCTTATAAAATAAAGGTTATACGTAACAAATCTCTTATTTAAACATGCTCATCCACTATTATTATTTATAGTTAAAATAAAACCACAAACATATGTGTCTACCATACCTAAAATAATGCATACACATGTATATTCCTTTTAATTAACTAATATAACTCTTTTTTGGACATGTCTTTTACATTAATATAAAGGATTAAATGAGGGTAGAGGTAGAGAACCTAAAATCATTTATGTCGATTTTCACCCTCTGCTACTGTAGAATTTGGTTCTCTTTAATTCCTTTCGTTGTTCTTTTTTTGTTTTCGGATTTTTCCCCTCTATTTCGATCTTCCTCCACTGTTGATCTCTATTAGCTCACCTAATATCAGCGTTGCTGCTTTGTTGATAGTCTCTTCCTTTCCCCTGATTCTATCTTTATCTCTTTTTAATTATTTTGATTTTGTTTCTTTTGTTTCTTTCTTTTTTCCTACTAGTCTATGAAATCTCACCACCATTTCCCTGCTACCATAACTGGCAGTATTGACTGCTACCTGTATTAACTTGCAGCAGTGCCTCCCCTCTTTCTTTCCTTTCCTAACTTCTCTTTTTTATTAACAATGTTGCCACTACTACCATTCAAGCCATCACTATCTTGCCCTTGAAATCAGCACTGCCATTACCAGCAATAGTTATCCCCCTCTCAGCTGCCATCACCGTCCTCTTCTCATTCCTTATTTTGTTCTTATTCTTTTCTTTTTCGTTTTCTCTTTTTCCTTTTAATTCATTTTCCTTTCTTTTTTTTTTCCTGAGTTCCTTTTCATTATGTGGCTACCCCCCTTTTCATGATTACAGAAAAATATTTTAGCTAAAATACATTTTAAACCCTTATTCTTTTAAATTGTTATAATTATATCCTTTTTCTCTTTTTAACTTTTTTCATTCCTAAATTTTTATAAGTTATTCTCGATCCTTAGAATCCCAAGTTTATTTTCAATAACTCTTTAAAATATTTGAATCTTAGCTCATGCAATTTATGGGTCCATCTGTCAAGGACATATAAATATTGGTTCAGCTTTAAAATTATTAAACAACAATAAAACCCTCATTTTTCTTGGTAATTATCCTCTTTTCCTTCTGCCTAATTAATTTGCCATGTCTTGGGCACTATACATAAACCTAAAAAACATTGCTCAAAAATCCCAAAAATTCTAGGATGTTGCAATAAATCCCTTCATTATCATTATGATTATGTTTTTACAAGGTATACCAAGATTATTAACTTCTTAATATTACATTAAATAGTTTCATATCTTTTTTAATTATAATCATTTAACTGCCCATACTCAACAAACAATATCCCGATACTAGATAATGGGACAAATTAAGCCATAAAGGCTATATCAGACTACAGAGGTCATATCATACCTAAAGGTCATAAGCGAAACACAGAGGTCATAAGCATACCACAGAGGTCATATCGGACTTGAAGGTTATAAGCGAACCACAAATGTCATACCAGACCCGAAGGTCATGAATACAGGCCTTAAGGCTTTAAACTAAGGCCTAAAGACTATAATTAGGTACCGAGGTACCTTAGCAGTGGCTAAACTTTCTAGTTGACTGGTCAACCTATCTAGACTAGGTTGTCTACATTCATGGGCATTTACCATTCTTTACTTTTGTTTCAAATAACTACTTCAATTAAGAGTAAATTATTATCAATAATGCCTAAATTAATATGTCCCATCTTAATCATTTATTCAGCCAATAGATAGTCAAGGGTAACTATCCTAATTTCTTTTATAATTTATACACTAATTATTCCATTCCATGTATCATATGCATTACTAAGGTATATCTCAATTTTAGCACATTACATGTATATCTCCATCTTTCATCATTTTACCATTCCTATATCTCTGATAATCTTAGACATATACTTGCTCACATCAACATACATGCATTACTTAACATGTTAAAACACAATATACACATATATCATATAAGATCACATAGTTGTTCAAGCCTTATTCCCTTGAACATATGTTTCGGCCATTAAGCACTCATATACAACATATGCCATTTTTTGCATATACTTTATTTACACTTCAATTTATGTTCTCCACATACAATTCCATAACTAACATAAAGTAATCACATATAATTATCAACATTCCTAGGCCATATGATATAGATAACCATGTCGTCATGATTATCACATCCACATAACTACATTATGTCTTATATAAGTTCTAATATTATTGATATTCATTTTCACATCCATTTCCCATTGCATACTCATCATCACATAATCAATTGTTTTCATAAATTTTTCACTCATACACTATGTACACATGTTTGATTAAAGCTAATAAGTCACTCGCATACATCTTATTTCTATGATATAGTTGTTTCAACCCAACCTACTTTTTAAGTATCAACTTATGTGCTCACTAAATTGGATACAAAAGATACTATTAAACCACTTAGTACTACTTATCACTTTAAGCACACCTATATCTTTACCATCATTAACAATTCATTCATTATGTGATACATGCCTCATTTCATTATTTCACCATATACTGACACGTTACCATATCCATACCTATTATATAAACTTAAAGTTTATATTATGTAACATTTGGTCATCTTCATCCTTCACATACATATTACATTATTTCATTATTTAACACCTAAAAACCATGCATAGAACTCTCATCCAACTACTATTACTCATACACATCACTTCTCACACATTTAAAACATTAAACAAACACTTTAAGTTACATACACACACACACACACTTTAATGCATATAAATTATTGGATACACATGCCAAATGCTTCAAATTTCCAATCAAAGCTTTAATTGACCTTTTCCTTCCCTTTATCCTTATTTTTCCCTCCTTCCTCTATAAACATAATACCCAATAAAAATAAAAAATCCATATAAATTTTCACATGCATCCAAAATCCAAATTGATCTCATAAAACCTCAATTGGGACCTTAATACACCCTCTGAAAGATAAAACCACAAAAATAAACCTCTCTTAAACTTAGTTACAATTCAACCATAACATTTAAAAACTAATATAAATTAATACATAACTCTAAATCAAATTCTAACTTAATATAACTTATTTTGAAACCTTAAATGCTACCCAAAAATTATTAGACTTCAAAAATAACCACTTTCCCAAAAGTTGGTTACTATTTATCAAGCTTTAAAACTCTAAAATTTCTTTAATTTCCCTATATAAACTTTGGATTCAAGACTTGAGAAAGGTTCTAGTGGTCTAAAATTGCTTTAGAGAGTGATTTGGGGTGGCGTGGAAGCTTGAAAAAATATGAAAATGGAGGAAATCCTTCTTTGGTGTCTAACATGAGGTAGAAAAAGAGAGAGGGTAGATTTTTGTTGCCTCTTTAACTAAAAATTGACTTATATACTCCTCATCCAAAGGCCAAGATTAATTCTAGACTTGATTTAATGGCCTATGTTTAAAAAGGCCTATAAAAGTCCTCTTTATTCCACTTTTAATTCCCTTAATTTTATTCTTAAAATTCCTTACATCAATTATTGAATCCAATGCTCCCAAATAATTATACATAATATTACTTAAGGATCTTGACCAAATCATACACAAAAACCTCAAAAATTCGACTTAAAATAACCATTTTTCCATTATTTGAATTTTAGAAAATTCTCTTGAAATTTAAAATTTTAATTCCAATCCCACTGGACTATTTGGAATATTTGAGTATTAGGTTATGATACTCCCAGGT
This sequence comes from Hura crepitans, assembly GCA_948208565.1. NCBI lineage: Eukaryota > Viridiplantae > Streptophyta > Magnoliopsida > Malpighiales > Euphorbiaceae > Hura > Hura crepitans. The sequence continues at coordinate 10,329 of CANXYI010875228.1, forward strand.
CAATTTGAACAAAAAACACTATAATTATTGGTTCAGGCTTAACCAAGGTACTATTTTTAAAACACTACCATAAAAACTTTACTTTTGTTTCTGACTATCTTAATGACTTTATTTTCATTTCAAATTTTACCCATAATTATTTTTTAAATAATACTTTAATTCAATTACATTAGTGTAACTTAGGTCTCAGATAACACCATTCATGTCCTAAAAAGCACTATTCATAAACCCTAGGATTCTCGGGTGTTACATTTAAGGTCTTGACAAATTTTTAGCTCTTCCTTTTGTGTTAAACTAACTCACCATAAGTTAATCAATTGTTTGGAATTAGATCATCTAAGGCTTTTTTTATGTGATTCTTAGCTCTCTCTAAAGAGTGTTAGGAGGCTTGCAAGAAATTTTCTTTTCAAAAAGGTTGGTAGGAATCTTCTCTTAGCATAACCCTTATAGAAAAGTATTTTTATAGTATTAGATGTTACTTAGTTTTCAAACCTTAAGTTAAACAAGAATTCGACATTTTATCCTTTAAATATGAATGATCACTTATGAAATGTAAAGAGATGGTATGTCTAAGGGTATTTATGACATCTTGGTAGGTGTTAATGAACTTATCAAGTAGAGGTATCCCATCCTCTATCACTTGGAAAGCATTAAGAATTTCTTTGTGAATTTATAGGTTGAGATAGTAATCCCACCATCTTTTTAATTGTTTTAAAGATCCTACTATAAGAACCTCAGCAACACTCTATTAAAAACTCATAATTAGCTTTTGTAAGCTTTTGCTGCTATAGTCATTTGTTAGAGAAGGCCAAGAATGTTGTATTCAAAATACCATCTATCTTTCACTCTTAAATGGTCAAGAAATTAAACATAGACTCGATAGGGATCTAAGTCTGAATCTAAAGTTGAATCCTTTTCTAAAGCATTGACCCCATTTGCTAATTATTATGATGAGTCTTGGACTACTGCGGGTGTTGAGATATTACATATGGCTTGTAGTTGTTCTTTAAGAGCTTGTACAAATTCAAACTTTTTTTTATTTATTTTGGCTAGATTTAGAGACTTTGAATGGTTTGAATATTGGTTTTTTTTTTAATTTAGAATCTAGCTTTGATGCTACCTCAATAAGGGAAGTAGCAATTTCTCTTGCCTTCTTTAGCCTAGAAAGCTTACTCCTAATAGCATTTAGATAGGAATTGGTACAGTTGGATTGCTTGACTCAATTTTTATAATTGACCAAGTATTCTTTTTGAACCTTTTTAAAGGGAATTATCTCTACTATTTGCTTTAGATGGGTAAGCTTTATCTACCTTAAAGGTACATATTTCGAATGGATAGTTACTTCATCGTCAATGGTTTACTATTCTAGTTTTCTAATTCTAATAATTATAGGGCCTATTGAATTTGGATTGTTCTTAAATAGGTATTGGGATGCCCCTCACTTGACACACTCATAGATCTGGATGAGAAATGACACATAATATATATCAAACTCACTTTAATCATTATTACTTAAAGCCTTTCTTAAAACTTAGTTATCATAAAACCTAATATAGGTTAAGTTGTTCAGGGCATGTCAAAAATCCAACAGCAACCTTTAAAGAAACACACTTTTAAAAACCTCTTATGTCTGAAACGAACATCATTATCACAACTTCTATATTAAGCTCAAACATACACCATCCACATATATCTCAAATATATATCAAACTCAAATCATATGAAGTATACGTAACTTATACTCAAAACCATACTTTGAAGGTTACAAAACATCCTTTGTTACATGCTAGGCCCTTAGCCCATAAGCATACATATGAGTGCCTTTATATACATCAAAATTATGTATAAAGACATGTAACAAAGAGAGACTTTTTCAACTACTGGATTACTTAGGACTACAACTAAGACTTCTCTTTGTCAATAACTTCAACCTATGCATTACAAAAACAAAAATGACGTGTTAAGCTTCAGAGCTTAGTGGTGTATCCAATAACATTAACCACACATTTGCATGCAAGATACATTCATGTAAATCTATTATCAGGTCAATGTCATTTATAGCATATAAATTGTGGATGCAAGTAAACTATGTGCAACACATTCAAGTTATGATATAACAATACAAGCATGGTATTTATTATACTCATGTGATTAATGAAATACTCTTGGATCTCTTTAATTTATGCTATGTATTTAATATGCCCATAATAAATAGACAAGATCCCAATATAAGATAACAAGACTATGATATGTTACACTGTAGCCAATTAGGCCTTATGCGATAATACCCACATTATGATATATTGTATAGTACCCAATCAGGGTTTACTCAACTTTACCCATACTATGATATATTTTACAGTACCCAATTAGGGTTTATGCGACTATACC
>CANXYI010875273.1:0-12073 GCA_948208565.1 Hura crepitans
GTAAACGATAGTTTTCGACCTGAAATGAATTATTGGTTCTGCTAAAATTTTTAATTCATTCGTTTCGACCATTTTTAGGCCACTCAAAGTTTCCCGGTCACTATGCCAGTCATCGGACTCATAATGATGGCCCGCACCGCGGGGAATATCACTCGGGCCCCGAATACACTATTTACGTAATCTGAGTTTTCGGGCGTTACAGACTATCTTTACATTTGTTGCACTACTTTATAATGCTAAGCCCTAATTTTGTGCATATGGGGTAAGATAGTAATTTAAAGGTATCTTTGCACCATTCACCTATGGGTAAGATGGTAGTTTAATGGTACTATCATTCCATATATTTTTAAGTAAAACAATATTTTAAAGGTATTATCACACCATATACATTAGGGTAAAGGGGGCAAGTTAAAGAAATCATTGCATCCATCCTTTATTTAGGCTTTTAAGATAACATCTATGAAGAAATAGGCCAATTACATGATTTATGTTAATAAAAAAGTAATAATCCTTATAAATAATGTAGCTTAATGGATTTGAATGTACGCATGTAAGTATGTTTATGATTTTATATAATGTTGAAATGGAAACTAATGACATAATTTCCTGAATTCACACATATACATACATACGATATGGAACTAAATATACGTTATAAGATATGTATGCCACTGAGTATCTTGATTTGTGATTAATGCCATGCCAAGGTAAGTGATATGTATACATAATGCTATGTAAATGAAAGGCATACATGTATGTTTGATGAAAACTCAACTATATGCTTACTATGATGATGATTACATGCTTTGATTAGGTATTATTTATCATTTGGGGTTATAACTGAGACAATAAAATAAGGAACATCTACGTTAGAAAACACCACTGAAGATTTTATCCTTAACGCATTGATTTTACCTTGCGTAGGTATAGGTCAGTTAAGTAAAGGGAAAAGCTAGAGACTACATTAAAGCCTAGTAGAATAACTAAGTTTTAATGTTTAGTAATGTGTTTTTGAGTATTATATCTATATATTACTTGGTCTTTTATGCTTTTGTAAAATTTATATATCATTTATATCAAAATATGTATGAACTTTGGTTTTAAAGAGATCGTTTATTATCAAAGAATATGCAATATGAAAATAAATCGAGTGATGAAAGAAACACAAATATAAGATGATATGATAAAGTTTTAGGCTATGCTTTGTAAAAGACATGGGAAATCTAGTTATATTTTTTGATTAGACATTTTGTGATTGTGTGTTTTATTATGGAAATAATGTATGTATGGCATTAGATTTATATAACTTATACTTTGTAATTTGAAAGCTATTTAAGTGATGAGTATATTGGATATACATGGGATATGCAAGTGAGCAATGAATGATGTGATTGTAAAGTGATGTTAGAGATTGTTGAGTTATTGATATAGAAGTGTTTTCTATATTCATGAAATATTTGGGTAGTGCCTCAGATAACTGTTATGATATTGGATTTTTGGCATGATAACCCATAAGAAATAAGATGTTTTAAAAAAAATAAAATGTTTTAATTTGGTAATGAAAAATGTTTTAACTTGAGAAGGAAAATGTTTTCTTTTCTTAAAAAGAAAAGATAAACACAATTTTATGGCTCACCATTTTTCATGTAATAGTTTTAATATGTAGTTTAAATTTTATGACATAGATGTGTGTTATAGCATTTCATTATCGGGTTTTCTCATGGGACTTGTATAGGGGTGTTACAGTTACTATGTGATAATACTAACCTATAATTATTCAAAGTTCACAAATACCCACATGGATAAAGATAGACAGTTGCGCTCTATAGGCTGGCTAATTGACGAAGGATAGATTTAGTTGTTGTTTATGGCACTTTGTTGCCTAATTTATGGCCTACAAGCCCATAATATATTACTTGTATTGTTTGGCCTATGGGTTTTTAAAAAAAAGTTTATAATAAACATAAAGGAAATTTAAAATTTTCAAAACATTAGTCATGGATTAATCATGTGAAATAAAATTAATTTGCAGCATAAGGTAGCATAATATTACTGTTCACTTGATTCTTCCTCCTGTGTGCAGATTTCTTTATGTTGGGTTCTCATAAACCAAAACCCTTTAGTTGGAATGCCTATAAAAAAAGTCCACATGAGAAGAGGGATTATAAACTCCTCTAAAGTGATTGGATAAGTAGGAATTAAAATCAAGGACTACTAGAATTTAATTGCTTAAGCAGAAAAAGAAGAAAAAAAGTAGAATGTTTTTTTTGTTCTACGCCTGAACCACATAAAGACCAGCAATATTAGAGGCCTTTTAAAGGCTTCACTAGGTCTTTTAGAAACCCTATGATTTAGTTTTGATCCCATTCAACTGAATTTGTTCAACTAGTCCAATCTAACTAGCTAATTGAACCAAGTTCATTAAAACAAGCCTACAAGCCTTTCATGCATATTAGGCCCAACCCAGTTGGGCCTAAATTGCATTTAATTCTTTTCTTCCTCATATTTAACCTTAAATGACATGTCATTCCACTTATGAGCTTGTCATTTACAATAATACCCTTTTCTCTTATGCATGTGACCTATTGGGTTTTTGAGTCAACTCAATAGCACAAAATGAATCAAAACCCTAGTTACATTAGAATTTTATGATTTAAACCCTTTGAAATTATTATTAATTCTCAATCAATAAATTCATTCTTTTACAAATCATGAAAGGTATCTAGTCATGTGACATAAGCACCCTAGTTGTTAGAAAGTCAATGGTTTTTTGACTTATACCTTTCTATAGGTAGTCACCATGCAATTCATCCTTTCACCACACTTTATCTCATTAACTCTGAGTATGGACTAGTGTCAACTTATTGCTAGATTGAAAAAATTGAATGAAGCCCTAAACACTTTAGATCTTGTACTTTGAAGATTTGTTCTTGTAATGCATAAGTGACTCTTAATCACACATGCATATTGCTCTAGCTAAAGACTCTTGAACAAAGTCAACTATAAAAATAAGTGAGACAAACTCCCCTACAATTATCTGGGGTGGTGAATACTTTATTGATTATTCAACTATCTTCGAATGCATTAAACTATACCTAATCACCATGCTATGAATGCCTCCTCAAAATATAGTGCACAATATCCAAGATAACCTTGATGAGCTCAAGTTCAAAGATATATGCACAATTGTTATGATGAGATTGAGTTAATGACATAGATTAAGTATCCATGTGATCATCTCATAGTTAGGTCTCTAATAAACTTCTTTCCAAAAGAAGCATCCACATGTTTACTTTAAACATCTCATGCTTATGGCTTATGAGAACTACTACTTGACCTAGTTAAAAAGTATAACATGTAATTTATCAGCATTAATAGTGTCCTATCTTGTTAATACTTTGACTAGTGACATTTTAGGTATAAAAACATTTGCATGTAATAGGAATCTCACATTATGAACATTTCATGATATCCTTTACACTATGTATTTTATACTAAGAGTTATATTAAACAATTCTAGTTATGAACAAACAAATGAACAAAATGATTCATGAGAATTGAATAATAAAAAATTCCTTAAATTGATAAATGAAATTTCATGTACATGAGAAATGCCCTTAAATTATTTTCTTTAAGTCATACACATCCAACAATCTCCTGCTTGCACTAGAGCCAATCACCTTTATACCTAATGCCTATAGTATTTACATGGTAATCAAACTTTTTCTAAAATAGTGCTTTAGTGAGAGGATCAACCATATTTTGGTTAATGGATACCATTTTTATTTTTACATCATTTTTAGCAATGATCTCTCTTATCAAATAGTAGCACCTGAGCATACACTTAGATCTTTGATGAGACCGTGATTCCTTTTCTTGTGCAATGGCTCTATTGTTGTTACAATATAAAGGTATTATATCAATAAAGCTAAAGACCACTCTTAATTCAGTAATGAACTTCCTGATCCACACTACTTCTTTAGCTATATCAGAAGCTACAATATACTAGGCTTTAGTTGTTAAACCTGTATACCTTGATTGAGACTTACAGTCACCTTTATCAAATTGGAAACTGGCATTAATTTATCCATCGACAATTAAGCCTTCATCTCCATAAATCAAGAACATATCCTTAGTCCTTCTTAAGTACTTAAGGATATTCTTGATAGCTGCCCACTATTCCTTTCTAGGGTTAAATTGGTATATGCTCATGACATTTTGAGCATATGATACATCGAGTTTTGTGCATAGCATAGCATATATGATAAAACCAACTACCAAAGCATATGTTATTTTACTCATGCTTTCTTTCTACTCATGTGTTGTAGGACATACAACTTTAGAAAGGAATTTTCCATGAGTTACTAAGAGGTTACCTTCTTTGAGAGATCCATGCTAAACTTCTTCAGCATTTTGTCTTTGTATGTAGACTATGAAAGACCAAGCAACCTATTGCAACCTATTAGATTTATCTCTATAGATCATAATATCATAATATAGGTTATTTCTCTAAGGTCTTTTATGGAGAATTGCTTAGATAGTCATTTCTTTATAGATTAAAAGACATAGATGTCATTGCCCATGATTAATATGTCATCAACATAATAACACAAGGAAAATAACTGCACTCCCACTACCCTTTTTGTAAACACATGGTTCATTTGAATTTTGAGAGAAACCACCCTTTGATTGTCTCATCAAAATGAATGTTCCAACTCCTTGATGCTTACTTTAATCCATAGATGAACTTCTGAAGCTTGCATACTTTATTGCTATTATTAGATATCGAGCCGGCAGGTTGTGTAATATACACTTCCTTAACTAGATGTCCAATATGGAAAGCTATTTGCACATTCTTTTGACAAATCTCATAATCATAATAAGCAATAATAACAAGTCAAATCCTAATAGATTTAAGCATAGCCATTAGGGTGAAAGTCTCATCAAAGTCAATTCCTTGTCTTTCATGATATCTTTTTTCCATAAGGCATGCTTTATAGGTAATCACATTACCTTTCATGTCAGTCCTCTTCTTGAAAATCCATTTACATGCAATGGGTTTAATCCCTTCAAGTGGATTAACTAAAGTCCATACTTAGTTGTCATACATGGAATCCATTTTAAATTTTATAGACTTAAGCCATAATTCAAATTTTGAACTCTTTAAAACCTTTTCATAGCTTGTAGGCTTATTATCTTATACTAGGAGTACATCTTTTTCTCACTTAAGAGAAATCCATATCTCTCAAGAACAATGCATGCCCTTGTAAATCTCCTAGGAGCTTGTGTTATAATAGGTTCTTCTATTACTTCATCAACTTGAGTAATAGGTTCAAGATCCATCGATTATTTTGCTTCAATTTATGGGTTATAAACTTCATCAAGTTCAATCTTACTCCTATTATCTTCTTTTAAATGAAACTCTTTCTTTAAGAAGACAACATGTTTTGAAATAAACACTTTTTTATTCAAAAAGGCTGTAGAAGTAATATCCTAATGACTTTTTAGGATATCTTACAAATAAGCATTTATCAGACTTAGCTTTAAGCTTATGTGATATTGTCCTCTTTAGATAAGTAAAACAACCCCATACTTTTGTATGAGAAAGTACATATTTCTTATTTTACCATATCTCATATTATGTAACATTAACTGATTTGGATGAAACTTTGTTTAATATGTAAATAACATTTTCCAATGAACAACCTTAAAAGGATTTGTGCAATTTTGAAGGGCTCATTATAGATCGAACCATGTCCAACAATGTTTGATTTCTCCTTTTAGATACACCATTATACTATAGTGTATTTGAAGGAGCCCATTAAGATACTATACTATTATCTCTTAGATATTCTTGAAATTCTTGACTTGAATATTCTCTACGTCAATTTGGTCCGAATTGTTTTAATACTTTTTTCCAAGTTGATTCTCTATTTCATTTTTGAATTCTTTAAACCTTTCAAATATTTCAAATTTGTGTTTCATTAAGTATAAATACCCATATCTAGAATAATCATTGATAAAGGTAATGAAGAATAAGTAACCATCTCTAGTATATGTAGTCATTGGACCATGTACATCTGAACTTATTATTTCTAATAAACTACTAGTATGTTTACCTTTACCATTAAAAGGTGTCTTTGTTATCTTGCAAAGCAAACAAGATTTGCATGTTTCTTATGATTCATAAACAAATGAACCCAAATCATTAGACTTGTGATATTTTGTCATAGGACTCTTCTTATAAGTAAGATGGTTTGAGACTATCTATTTTAAGTATTTATATTTATGTTATAGATTGGTTTTTTATTTTCAAGATCATATATTCGATTATTTATTGTCCTAAACCAATAAAATATATCATTAATCCAATAGAACAACCATTGTTCTCAATTGATAAATGAAATCATTGTTTAACGAGACAAGAAATAGAAATATTGTTCTTAAATAAAGAAGGAAAAAAATAACAGTTCTTTAATTCTAAAACCCCTAAAGCTAAATTTAAATGATATGTTTGCACAGCTAAGGCGGTAACATTTGCTTTATTTGCCACGTGTAAGTCCATATCACCCTTATTTAGCTTTCTACTACTCTTTAGTCTTTGCATATCATATCATATGTGAACCCATAATTGGTATGCCATACCCAAGCATGATTGTTTAAAGTAGTATTTATTTCAATAACATAAATACCTAAAGTCAAAGCATTAAATGGCTTTTCTTTTTTCTGAAACTCTAAATAAACCATACAAATCCTCTTCTATTGTTTGATCTTACTGTAATAGAAGCAAGTGCCCTTTAAGTCTGTCTCTTTATTAGCAGTAGGCTACTTGCCTTTTTCTTAACCCTAGCCTAAGCCTTTGTAGCATTCTTCTTCTCATTGCCTTTCTTTACCTTTTAGGAATCAAAAGAATCTACCATCATAATTGATTTATAATTCTTTATAGAAGTTTCATTAGTCTTAAAAAGATTGACAAGCTCTGGTAAAGTAGTGGATAGCTCGTTCAGTGATAGTTAAGGACAAATTACCCATAACTCTTAAGCAAAGAATGTAAAATTAAGTCAACACTTAATTCATTGTCCATTACAAAATTGAGAGATCACGCCTCTTAATATAACATAGTATCTTCAAATCAACTTGTATAGTTAAAGTTCTATTCACCATCCTAGAACACAATAAAAGTTCAGAGATTTTATACCATTTTGTGCAGGCTTAGTCATCAAATAGCTCCTTTAAATGGTACATAATGGTATGAGCATCCATATTCTCATGTTATTTTTGGAGCTCTAGAGACATAGAGACTAACAAAATGCATGACGCCAAATTGTTGTCCTTAGTATGCTTCAAAAACTTCTGTTGAACATTAATAGGAGCAACATCAACTAGAGGAGGTGGGGTTATCGTGTCCAACACATAAGAAACTTTTTATCCTTTAAAATAATTCTCAAGTTTCTATATTAGTCTGAGAAATTAGACCTCGTAAGCATGTTGTTTTCTAGTAAGCTTTCCAAGTTTACATTTGATGATGTCATAATTATAGCAACCTAAATGTAAAAGATGGAAACATTTTAGAATATGCTCATGAAATGCATTTATTAGGTCTTTAATTAAATGCATTTAACTCCCACTATTTTATTACGAACTAATAGCCCTTACTAATTAATATGAGAAAGCTTATCAAAAGCTTTCTTAGTGGGTCAGTATCAATATACTATTCGAATCTAACCTTGTGTATGCTTAACAAGCCATTATCAAATTTCACAATAGGTTTCTCAAAACCAATTGCATCTCTTGCAACCACTAAATCATTAGGTTACAAACTCTTGGTACATGCATAATGCATATGTATTTCTTAGATCTTGCCTTTAATACCATTAACCTTAAGTATGCTCAACAAGCTAATATACCAATTAAGACTGATTCAACCATAATAGATTGAACATATTCAATGTAAAATAGGCTTGAGTATGCTTAACAACCTAATTCTAAAAAGAACTTTTGATAAATCCTTTATGATGAGAGGTTTTTAAGTCTCAATATAATTGAGGGATTTCTTATTTTAAGTCTAATCATGCATGTTTGGTGTGCTTTAGAACTTATAAGACATATTAATTACATTAATACATATGGTAATCATTAAATATATGATCTAGCAATAGACATTTCTACATTAGTTTCCTCAAACTATTGAGAAAAATCAATTTGTACCAAATCCTAGGTAGATGCATGAATTACAACCCATTAAAAAAAATGAAAAATTAAATTACAACATTTGTAAAAATTATTCTTTCTTAGGCTTTTCTTCTGGTGCCACCTTCTTGCACCATTGCTACTTGTACTCCTTCTTAATTTAATCCTATGTAATTTGATTACATAAATTCTAATAAAGAAAACCTTAAGTTACATTTGAGGGTAGTTAGATAAAAGGAGAAATGCAATAGGATATAAGAGGAAGGTAGGGACACACAGGCCCTAATAACTAAAATAAAATCTTGTATTATAAATAATCATATGGGTCATAAGCCTATTTACTATATCATCATACCAAATAGCCTTATATGTAATTTTAATGCATAATATGTCCTATAGAATTCGGTTTTACCCAAAATTACAACTCTTGAAGTTTATTTCTTTTATGTAATTTTAATTTTGATCAATTTTTTGTTAATTTGTAATAAAGAACATAACATTTATTAATCTTATTAACATTATTAAAATTCATATTTGATTATTTTTATCCATGGAAACCTTTCACAAAACCAAAACACTCAATCTCATTGAATTATGTAAACCGATTTTGCATATTACTTGGAAATTTAATTCTTGATATTATCAATAATTAATTATGCAATTAAAATTATTTAGTCACATTAAATAAAAATAGTTGCATTAATTCCAAAATTAAAATTATCAATCCAATTGATATTTTAGTATTTAAAAATTAAAAGTGAAATTTCTTGCATAGCCGAGATTTATTATACATAAAATTGAAACAATTTTTGACATGTTTTACTGAATCAATTCCAAATAATTTAAGATCAGTTCCAATAGCCATTTACATTAAAATTGACTCATTTTATCAACCAAAATTAGCTTATTGGTCCAAATAACTCATAGATAACTCAGTAGACAAAACAATTATTGATTGCAAATCTATATGGTTAAGAACATAACTATTAAATAGAAATATGCATCTAGCACAATTAAAATTGATTTTAATCACTCTCAACATTTGAATATATTTAAAAAACATTCCATACTCATGAATTAACATGTCTGGAATTCTAAGAAATTAAATCAAATTTGAAGAAAAACCAAGAGCCCTAAATAACGTGCTTTTAAATCTATCTTTGAGAACACTCTTACTCCTTTGAGTTGATGAAACAAGTCATCAGTCTTAGGGAGAGGGTACCTATTCTTCATAGTTAGTTTATTCAACTATTGGTAGTAATGCACAATCTCATTGATCCATCCTTCTTTTTCATAAAAAAGACTAGTGCACCGCATGGTCAAACACTAGGTTGTATATAGCCTTTATCTAATAGTTCTTGCAATTGAATCTTCAACTTTTTTAACTTTACTAATGCCATTTTATAAGGTGCAATTGATACTGATGTGGCACTGATCATCTAATCAATTGCAAACTACACCTCTCTTTAGTGGTAAATCTTGTAAATCCTTAGGAAAGAAATTCTAAAACTCCTTCACTATGAGTATATCTTGAAAAATAGGTTTAGCTTTCCTGGTGTCCCTCATATTAGCTAAATATGCCGAACACCCTTTTCTAACAAACTTCCTAGTTGCTGTAGTAGATATCACATTAGAGAGAGTCAAACCTCTCAACCACTATGGTCACCTTATTGTTATCAATTGCTTTAAGAGTTATCCTTTTAAGTCTACAATCCACCACCACCCAATGCTTGTAAAGCCAGTCCTTGCCTAATATCATATCAAATCCATTGAAGGGCAATTAATCAAGTCTACTAGAAATTCATGCTCTTGATGTCTCAAAGGATAGTTTCTATAAACCATAGTAACTATAACATTATGTCTTAATGAGTTAGTCTTTTGTATCTCAGTTTGAAGTTTGTTCAATTTTAAGCACCCATTTATGTGTTAATGAAGTGCATAAATAAGAATGAGTTGATATATGATCAATCAATACATGTAAAAGAGTCCCAAAGAAGAAAAAAATATACCAATTATAACATCTGAGGTGTCCTTCTCCCCTTTGGCATGGATAGCATAAGTGTAGCCTAAAGCTCATGCCTTAAGTCTCTGAACTATCTCAAATGTAACTCACTAAGATTTAATTATATCTTGTCTCCCAGGCCTTCTACTTACAAGTGTAGAGGTCCTAATATCCTAAGTCTATTGCTTATCTTTATCATATCTCCTCTTAAGTCAATCCCAAATCTTATGGTCGGTAACCCCACACCTAAAACAAGCTCTTGTTAACCTCTAGCAGACTTCATTGTATAGCATGCCATAATGATCACAGAGTGGTGCAAACATAAATGTTGCTGTATGACCTAGGGTGCTAACTATAGGTACAACTCCTTAATCACCTTTAGCAGTACTCTTGTTCTTAAAGTAATTCCTTGCCCAAATCTCTGGTTGAGATTTGTGTTATAGATATAAGCCTTTTTAATTTTGTTAGAAGTAAAAGTAGCATTTTTCTGTCATTGCCCCCTCATCTACTAATTTATATTCCTCCTCTTCTGACTCATATCATTGATCTCTTTGATCTTTATAGTAGCTACTACCATCTTTGAAAAATCTCTGATCCTGTTAGCTGCCACATTGACTCTTATGTTGTTATTAAACCTACTATAAAATCTCTTACATCAGGTAACCTTTGTATAAAACATATCTTTTATATACTTGAAAATCCTTAAAAACCCTTTCTCATATTCAAAAACAATCATACATTTCTATCTTAGCTAGAGGAACTCTCTGCATGTCACCTTTTTATAATCCCATGGCTATACCTATTTTAAAATCCCATATGAAAGAAATCCTATGTTATTACCATAGCTGGCTTGGCTTGGGTCATAGTTTTCCACTAGTTGTATGTTTCTTGTTAGAAGAGAGACTTAGCACAACCTAAGCTCTTTTTATTAGTGCAGCCATTTACTCAAATATCCTGACTATATTTTTTATCCAGTATTTTACTGCTGTAAAATCTTCCTCCTTAACCCCTTTAAACTCCTAAGGTCTGAACTTCTTGAGTTGTTTAATAACTGATTTTCTGGGTGGCTTGGATTCACGAGTTGGAGGCAGTAGCTAAGGTATTACAGTGGCTTACCTTAATAGTTAAATAAGCTCAGGTAGCATAGCTTGTTGCCCCTAAGTTGGCTATATAGGTGGATTAAGGTTGGAGGTGGTAGGTTGTTTAGGGTTACCCCTACGCACAAAAGTGTCACTCTCAACCTCCTTATCAACTACTTATTGGGTACATTGTGGCATGTTTGCCTAAAATCAATAGAAACCAATTCTTCTATGGTTTGCAACTTATATGGACGCAATACAAATCATTATACACATATTTAACTCATTGCAATCACATGCGTGGACTCCAGGTCCATAGGTTAAAACTGCAACGCTCGAAAACTCGAATCGTGTGAATAGTATATTCTGGGCCCGAGTGATGTTCCCTGTGGTGCGGGTCATCATTTTGAGTTCGTTGACTGGCATATTGATTGAAAAACTTTGGCCGGCTTGAAAATGGTCAAAACGAATGAAATAAAAATTTTAGCAGAACCAATAATTCATTTCAGGTCATAAACTACTGTTTATGGAGATAAAAAGATTTTGGGCTCGGATAGCCTCGGGACCCGGGAATGTGCCTGGATGGTCTTGAAAATACCATACCCTGAGTCTCAAAAATTACACCGAGCATGGTGGTGAAGGAATTAGAATTTTCTGAGGTCAATTGGTATTTTTTCTAAATATCTTATTCTGGCTGTGAATAGTGCCAAAAAGTCAATAGTTGATTTTTGACCTGAAATTTTGCATGGACCTTAGTCTCACTAATTGAGAAATTTTAAAACTAAAATGAGAATTTTTGGAG
>CANXYI010875430.1:0-15502 GCA_948208565.1 Hura crepitans
TTTCATTTCTTAATAAGTTTTATAAAAACATACACCTATATAACATACATTTCTACTATATAAAAAGTCAGTCCTCCAATCCTATACTAGTATTCAAGCAAAAGTCATAAACAGATAAGAAAAACTAGTATTACGTATGTAGTGCTAAATCATGCATATATCCCACTTATATACCATTAGTCCCATACAAAAACACAAATTGTTCTTATCGTCATTATCCTATTTACTTACCTTCCCATGTTATTTCATCATTCATGTGTAATTAATTGCTTACATAGAGTTATTTATCACCTTACCTTATCTTAAGTGATTTTTAATAAACAATTTAAAATTCTTAAATCTCTTTATCTTCCCCATATTTGATATACCACACCCCGATATTAGATAATGGGTTACTAGGCCATATAGGCCTCATCTGGATCGAAAGGTCCCATATATGTGTAGTACCCAAAACTGGACAATATGATGGTTACATGCATATAGATATATGTGTAGTCTTAAATAGGACCTCACGATAGTTTTACCCATATAAAAATATATGTGAGATGTCCAAAAAACCTTACTGTAGCTGTAACCATATAAAGATATATATGCAGTGTCTAATAAGACCTTATAAGACTACACTCCCATAAATTTTGAGCCTATAGGCCATAAAGTGGCATCGAAGTACCCTAGCAACTACTAATTTTTCTAGTTGATAGTTAACCTATCTATACTAGGTTGTCTACATTTATATAGGCATTAGTCATTAATTACATTTCACATAATTATATACATTTTATCATTCATTTCTTTTAGTTCATCATTAAGATAACATAAGTTTTTAGCTTCTTATCATGCCTCGAGATGATCATTTATACACTGAGAATTACTAAGATCATGCCTTAAACAAATAGGCTGTACATCATAAAAATCAAGAGACCATGTCTCATATAGACAATTTGGCCATATTATGTGCACGACATGTCTTATAGTTTTTTATATCCATAATATACAATTAACATCATTATCTCATTTTACACATTATACATATGCATGCTTTCCTTTATCTCATGTCATTCCATAACCATTATCCATCATATTTAATTATACAGTTACATTTCACTTTGTTAGCTCAAATGTTCTTATGCCAAACATATGCTATTACACAAATATCATTGTAATACTCAAAAACCCTAGTTTCATGAATAGGACTTCTCAAGGTATGAAAAGTGTTTTTCGAGCAACTGGGTTACACTAAGGTTTTTGAGGGGGAGTACTAGCCATAGAATTGAGATGGGCAAAATCATGATAGAAATGAAGTTATTAGCACTAACCACTAAAACAATACATTTTTCATGTTGATATCTAGTGAATAGTGACTTAATTTTAATCGAGTTGTAAAATGCTCAAGATGTGCTCGGACTGACTTGGAAATGGCATGAGTTAAAGGTCAAAAATTTCAAATAGTTTAACGGTGCTAAAATCAAAATTTTTTGAGAAATTAGTATTGTATTTTAATTTCTTGAAATGCAATTGATTAATTAATCGAGCTCTCATTGGCTTTTGGGATGGAGACTATAGATATCCTTAATTTGAGAATTTTTATAATTTTTGGCATTAAAAGAAGTATTTTTGAAGGCCTCAAACATTAAAATCATATTTTTAGAGCTTAAAACATAAATAGGATTAATCTAAATTGTCATATCACCATATGGCATAATCATGGCCGTCCATGCTTTTAATATAAAAAGAGAATGTTCACACATGTGTCACATGTGAGCAAAGTCATCTTTCTCCCCCATTTTCTCCTTAGGCTGATGCCATTCCTCCTCTCTCTTCCTTTAATTTTTTTCTTCTTCCATACCCTAAAACAAGCCATTCATTACAAGTTAAACCTCTTAAATTTACCTCTATTATCTCTTAATCACTATTCTAGTGAGAAAAAGGAAAGAAGTGGCTTCATTTAAGAGATTTCCACACTTAATAAATAGTGACAAATTTTAGTGTAAGTGTTTTTTTTAAGATTTCATATTTTTCTAAGGTAGTATTCAATGACTAAGTGATGGATATATACTTAGATTTATGTTTGCATAATTGTAAAATTTATTATAAATATTCTAAAGTGAAAAACTATTATGTTTGAAAAGGGAAGGAATTAATGGAGAAAGGGAAGGACAAGGCTTGAGTGGTGATTTTGAAGAGTTTTAGAACCCATTATAAGTGAATTTAATGAAAGATATATTGTATTTTACTTATTTGGATAATTAAAGTCTATATGTGTATGTGTACGGAATAAATTGAATATGTATGTATATGTGTGATTGTGTATGGTGAATATATGAATGAGTTGGTTAGATGACTTTGAACACATATGAATGGTTAATTGAGTGAAAATGGAGATGTATACATTTGAGGGCCTAATGGTCAAATGGTGTGTATGTGTTCGTGTAAATAAGGCAAGAAGGGAAATAGGTGTAAATGCCCTAAATTTTGTGTCTTAAACAAAACTGAACTAAGAAATTAAGGATAAATGGGGTGTATATGTGAGTTTGTGCTATAGCCAAATGGTCCAGTTTGTAAGTCTAAGTGAACGTAAATGTGTTTAAGTGTAATGGTATTAATGTGGTAAAATGCTAAATGATCGAATGGTACTAATGAATTAGTGGTGTATGTTCATGACTTGAGGACCTATGATGAGATATAAGATTCTTAGATATAGAAGAAATTGTTGATGTTGTGCAATTGTGTTGTAATGGTTATAAACATGTACAGTTGAGTGTGGTATTGATTAGGAAAATTATGAACATTAGGCTTGTTACTATATGAGAGCCTAGAGGTATCATATGTGGCATGGGACAAAAAATGGAAATTTATAATGGAAGTGAGTAATTTAGCATACGAGCTTAAAAAAGCACAGCATTTGAATTAAGTTTTGGTGACATGAGTTAATTCATATTATAAGGGATTAAGATGATAAAATAACTAAACATTAGTAAGTAATAAATGAGAAATGTGTTTATAGCCCATATTAGTTAGACCACCTAATAGATTGGTTAACCTGTCAACTAGGGAGTTAGTAGCTATTAGAGGCTTTATTTGTAAGGATCATTGTGTATTGTACGGTAGTTGTAGCCATTAATGTTTTAGATGTAAACCTTACACACTTTTATCTATTCTGAACTCTATGAGGGCTGTCCCTATTATCCTGACATTAGAAGGTCTATAAAGGCTATCCCTGCTATTTAATACTTTGGATATTGAAAGGTTCACAAGGGCTGTCCTTGCTATCCTTATATTAAGAAGTACATTAGGATTGTCCTTATTATTTTGATATTGTGAGGTTTTTGGGATGGTAATTGCTAGTAGAAGATCCTAAGGATTGTCCCTGCTATCAGGAGGTCCTTGATTTTTTTGGTAGGTGTAGCCACCGAGATCTATAATGTGGGCCATTGCATAAGTTTAGATCATGTTATCATGTTTCAAAGAGTTGTCTCTTGAGTATAGTCCTTAAGATGAAATGGATGATGCAACATAATGTTTTAAAGAGGATGTCATAATTTAAATGGCAATAAATTAATGAAAGAGCAAATTTAGTCAAACTAATTATAACTAATAATATGATATTTTTGATACACTATTGTGTGAGTAAATTAAGTAAATAAATGGTAACATGTAAATCATGGTCAAAGAATTATGTTTAATTGTCATACCTTGCATGTTTGTATGATGCATGTGCATGTGATACAATATGTGTTTCATTAAATTTACCACAAGCATATGCTTAGCATGTCAATTTTTTCAATGCATAATAGATAGTAGATCAAGCTCAGCCTTAACTAGTAGTGTAGTGGACTAGACATAAAGTTAGGTATATTTTTAGTACTCTATGTGTATAGTTTTGTTTAATGGCACTCATGTATAGGAAGGGGGTTTGGTCTCGGTTAGGTAAATATATTCTATCTTTGTTTGTAGATGTTATGAACAAGTTATATGATGAGAATGTACTTAAAACGTATAACTTATATGTGCATGTAATTACTGATGTGCTAATTATGATATATGTGTGTGATGATATTGATAAGAATATTCTAAAGGATTAAAGGGATTTAATGTGATGTGATAGGGGTGAAAATTTTTATAGAAGTGTTCTTTATATAGATCTAAGCTTTGGTTTTTCACCTGGACAATCGTTATGTTATTAGATTTTTATTGAGATAGGACTTGTAACCAATTTGTTAAAATAAATTCATATGCATGTTAATAAATTTAACTTATACAACAATAAGAAGGGGTTCAAGAAGATAATGAGATGGTAATGTGATATCTCTAATTCAGGTCTGATGGTAGATTGAGTAAGGGGTGTCACATAAGGTGGTATTAGAGCATATTTAGGTATTCCTAGGCATAGGATGCATAAGTGCCATATAACTACGATTAGGTATCAGGTAAAGCTACACTATTTGAGGATAATAATCATCTCTTTTGTTGTGAATACAGATGAGTGAGCCTACCCTACCAGGTGAAATGGAAGAGGTGGCTAGTCATTTACCGACAACCATTCATAAGCTTGCTAGTCTAAAGACTCTAATACCCAGCGATATGATTCACTTGCTCATGTACAAGCTCAGTTAGCATTGCTATAGTAGATTATAGACTTGTTAACGTAAACTATTGCTATAGTTTCTCTAACACCACCACCAGTAGCTCTAGCACAGCCTCCACAGCTATAAACAGTATAGAAAGCTTACTTAGGAAGGGTTAAAAAATAGGGGTGTTAGAATTCATAGGAACATTTGAGGTTGCTATAACTAAAGTGGAGTACTGGCTAGAGTAAACTATTAGAATCATGCAGAAGTTACACTACACCCTAGTAGAGAATCTGATATATGCCACTTCTCTCTTACAAGAAGAAGTTTTACATCAGTGGGAAGAGATGGCTAAACTTAAGGCTACAGTAGATTTAACTTAGGAGTTTATCCTCTAGGAATTCAAAAATACTTACCTAAAAAAGAAGCAATAGGAATTCTTACATTTGATATAGGGATAGAGATCCATATCTGAGTATGAGAAAGACTTTGCCTAGTTAAGTAGATATGTAAAGGAATTAGTCCCTACAAAATAAGAGCGATGCAAGGTTTGAAAAAGGCCTCAACATTGTGATCTAGATGCAAATTGCCACATCAGAGATTTAAGAAGTTGACTCCTTAGTGTCTATAGCAAATGTAATGAAAGTGAAGGATTGAAGATTGACCTTTCAAAATAAGGGACCTATTACATCAGGGCAAACTAGTTCAGTCCTAGATGTAAGAAAGAGATAGAAGGGAAGCCAAGATCCAAAGTCATCCAAGAGGTAAGGTCAAACACTGAGGATAGGCAAGGGATTTCAATTTATACCCAAAAAATAGCAACAAGCTACGAGTGTATCTGTGCCTATAGTTATGAGTGCACCACCTATATGTGGGACATGTAGGAGGAAACATTGAGGGGTTAATTGGTAGTCAAGCTATGAAAAATGCTTTGTATATAGGTTTAGAGAGTATTACCTGAGGGATTGTCCAAAGAAATAAGGAGATGACACTCAGTTTCAAGCTTTCTCACCTGCACCTAGTAAAGGCAAAAGGGAAAAGTGATAAAGCTATTACAAGTTAGAGATTAATATAATAAACTTAAACACCTACACGACAATTTGCCATTCTGGCTAGAGAGGAAGGTAAAGCACCAAATGTCATAGTAGGTACATTTTTTTTACTTGAGCTACTTACTTTAGCATTAATAGACCGAGCTACTTACTTTAGCATTAATAGACCCAAGATTCACTCATTCATATATCTTCACTTCATGAGCATGAGATAGGGGTTTGGAATCTGAACACATGGATATAGATATTATGGTTAGTAATTTAATTGGACAACATTTTATAATTAACAAAATATATAGAGATTGTCCTTTCTTGATTCAAGAGTATGTATTTTTAGTGGACCTCATTAAGCTCCCATTCGAGAAGTTTGATATCATCCCAGGTATGGATTGTTTGTCTAAACATCAAATTATAGTTAATTACAAGCAAAAAAGGCTCATACTTATGACAGTAGATGGGAAATGAGGTAATATTGGTTAGTGAACAAAATTCTCTTCTTAATGTCATTTTAACAACAACTATAAAGTGCTTGACCCAAAAAGGCTGTAAAGCATACTTGACCCATGTGGTTAACACTACTAAGGTAGAATTAAGCCTCAATCAGATACCAGTAGTAGCAGATTCCCTAAATATGTTTCTAGATAAGTTGCCAGGATTGTCACCAAAGTATGAGCTTGACTTTGAAATTAAAGTATATCCTAGTACAACACCTATCTCCATCACCCCATATTGTATAACACTTGTAGAACAAAAAGAACTAAAGGTGTAGTTATAGGATTTGCTTGACAAATGCTTCATTAGGCTGAGCATCCCATAATGGAGAGCTCTAATATTGTATGTGAAGAAAAAGAATAGGTCACTCTGGCTGTACATTGATTATAGACAACTAAACAAAGTGACTTTCAAAAATAAGTATCTATTATCGAGGATTGATTATCTTTTTGACCAACTACAAAAAGCTAGCATATTCTCAAAGATTGACTTGAGATTAAGGTATCATCAACTGAGCATTAAGGAGTTAGATATTCAGAGCATAGCTTTTTGTACTAGGTATAGACATTATGAATTCTTGGTGATGCCATTTAGGCTTTCTAACGCTTCTGCAACATTTATGGATTTGATGATTCGAATCTTCAAGCCATATTTGGACCAGTTTGTTATCATTTTAATTGATGATGTCTTAGTGTATTCTAAGACCAAGGAGGAACATAAGTAACACATGTGATTAGCTCTATAGACTTTAAAGGAGAAATAATTGTATGCCAAGCTGAGTAAATATGAGTTCTTATTGAATGAAGTAACCTTTCTAGGCTATATTGCCCCAGCTAAACGCATCAAGGTGGACCCAAGCAAAATTAAAGTAGTATTAGAGTGGAAACCTCCCAAAAATGTAATAGGGATTCGAAGCTTCTTGGGATTGGCATGCTATTATAGGAGATTTGTTAAGGGATTCTCCATGATTGCCATTCCAATGACACAGTTGCTACGAAAAGATGTGAAATTTGTATGGGATGATAAATGTCTAACCTGCTATGACAAGTTAAAAACTATGTCGATTGAAGCTCCTATCCTTACACAGCTTGACTCGAGGAAGGATTTTGTGATATACAGTGATGCATCACATAATAGAGTCAGATGTGTACTAATGTAAGATAAAAAGGTGGTAGCATATGCCTTGAGGCAACTGAAACCACATGAATAGAACTACTTGATAAATGACCTAGATTTTAGCTGTAATAGTTTTTGCTCTAAAAGTGTGGACGCATTATCTATATGGCAAAAAGTGCTACATGTACATCAATCACAATAGTTTAAAATATCTTCCCACATAAAAAGAGCTAAAAATAAGGCATCAACAATGGATAAAACTGATAAAAGACTATGATTGTCTAATTGACTGCCACCTATGAAAGGCTATTATAGTGATAGATGCTTTAAGTCAAAAATTTATAGTAGCCATAAAAGCAATGAATGCTGGGTTTTGGTACACCAAAGATAATGCAATTTTAATAGAATTACAGGTGAAATTTGAATTGATTCAGCAAGTAAGAGGCATATACCCAAGACAACCATCCTATGAAGATAGTAAGTCAAGTCAATAAAGGTCAAACCATAGAATTTGAAATCAAGATAAATAGGTGTCTATATTATCATGATAGGCTATGTGTACTCGAAGTGGACAAGATCAAAACATAGATCCTACGAGAAGCACATGATGCTCTTTATGCAATACACCCTTGGAGCATAAAGATGTATCTTGACTTAAAACCATATTAAAGGTTGCCAAGGTTAAAATGGGATATGGCTAAGTATGTAACTTGATGTCTTACTTGCTAATAGGTGAAAGCTAACCATCAAGTGCCTTCTAGATTACTTCATCCTATAGCAATTCTAGAATGGAAATGAAAGAATATTGCCAAGGATTTTGTGATGGGATTGCCTATGACTAGGAGCAAATGTGTGTATTATATCATTATTTATGGATTGATTAACTAAGACCACACACTTCATTCTAGTTAGAATGGATTATTCTTTAGAGAAGCTTGCATAATTGTATATAGAGAAGGTTGTGAGATTACATGATGTGTCACTTACCATTATATCTAATCGAGATCCTAGGTTCACTTTCGAATTATGATAGAAACTACATGAGGGTACCTACCTCCCTTTTAGTACAACTTTCCACCCATAGATGTATAGGCAACCTAAATGGGTCATACAGATACTTAAGGATATGTTATGGAGTTGTGTTATAGAGTTTAAGGGAAATTAGGATTAGTATTTGCCATTGGCTGAGTTTGCATAAAACAGTAACCATTAGGCCAACTTTGGCTTAGCTCTGTATGAGGTGTTGTATGATAGGAAATGAAGAACTCCACTCTGTTGGAATGAGGTGGGTGAAAACAAGTTGATGGGACCCAATTTGATTAGAGATATAGAGGTGAAGGTTAAGGTTATCAAAAAAAGATTAAACGCAACTTCTGACCAATAAAAGTCATATGCTGACTTGAAACAGTAAAACATTAAGTATTAAGTTAGTGAGAAAGTGTTTCTTAAGGTATCACCATGTAAAAGATGCTTTGATTTGTTAAAAAGGGCAAGTTGAGTCCATGATTTATAGTCTAAGATTTATCGATACATATGAGATCACATAACGTATAGGATTGGTAGCTTACCAGTTAGTTTTGCCACCAAAATTCTAGCACATTCATGATGTATTCCATGTATCCATGCTAAGGCAATACAAATCTAATCCTTCTCATGTCAAATAAATAGAGGAAATTCAATTGCAACTAGATTTGACTTATGAAGAGGAACTAGTGCAAATTTTAGCAAAAGAGGTCAAAGAGCTGAGAAATAGAGTAGTACCATTAATAAAGGTACTATAGAGGCACCATAAATTTGAAAAGCTACCTAGGAGATTAAAAAGTAGATGAAGGCTCAATACCCACACTTGTTCAAAATAGGTAAATTTCAAGGATGGAATTTCTTAAAAGGGGAAGGAATTATAATTCATAAAAACCCTAGTTTCATGAAACGTACATCGCAAGGCATGAATAGTATCGGGTCACACTAAGGTGGCTGAGAGGGAGTACTAGTCATAGAATTGTGTTGGGCAAAGTAATGATGAAAATGAAGTTATTAGCACAAACTATTAAACAAATAAAATTTTTCATGCTAAAATCTAGTGAATAATGACTAAAGTTTACATCAAGTTGTAAAATGGCCAGGATATGCCCCAACTGACCTAGAAATGGCATGACCTGAAGGTGAAAATTTTCAAATAGTCCAATGGTGCTAAAGTTATAATTCCCTTACATCAATCAATATTTTATTTAAATTTCTTGAAAATGTGATTGATTAATTAATTGAGTTCCCATTGGCTTTCGGACCCGAGATTTTAGGGTTCCCTAAATTTAAAATTTCTATAATTTTTAGCATTGAAAGAAGTATTTTTGAGGTTTTCAAACATTAAAATCAAAATTTTAGATCTTAAAACATGCTATAATCATAGCTATCCATGCTCTTAATATAAAAGGTAGATGTTCACACATTTGACCAAAGTCATCTTCCTCCCCAATTTTCTCTTTTGGCCGATGCCATTCCTCCTCCCTCTCTCTTTCATTTTTTCTTCTTCCATACCCTAAAATAAGCCATTCTTTACAAGTTAAACCTCATAAATTTATCTCAATCATCTCTTAATCACTATTTTAGTGATAAAAAAGAAAATAGTGGCTTAGTTTGGGAGATTTCCATACTTGATAAATATTGACAAATTTTAGTGTAAGTGTTTATTTTTAAAGTTTCGTATTTTTCTAAAGTAGTATTTCATGCCTAAGTGATAGATATATGCTTAGATTTAAGTTTGGATAATTGTAGAATTTATTATGAATTTTTTAATGTGAAAAAGCATTATATTTATAGGGAAAGAAAAGAAAAGGAAAGGACAAGGCTTGAGTGGTGATTTTGAAAAGTTTTGGAACATAATGTAAGTGAAGTTAATGAAAGATATGCTGTATTTTACTTAATTACATAATTAAAGTGTGTGTGCATGTGTATGGAATAAGTGGAATGTGCATATATATGTGTGATTACGTATGGTGAATGTATGAATGAGGGAATTAGATGACTATGAAAATGTATGAACAGTTAATTAACCAAAAATAAAGATATGTGTGTGAGGGTTTAATGGCCGAATGGTGTGTCCTAAGGGTGTGTGTGAGTAAATGAGGTAAGAAGGGATATAGGTGTAAAAGGCCTAAATTGTGTAGCCTAAACATAATTGAACTATGAAATTTAGGATAATGGGGTGTATGTGTGAGATGGTATTATGGCCGAATGGTCCACTTTGTAAATGTGAGTGAATGTAAATGTGTTTACGTGTAATTGATGTAACCATGATCTTAATTAAATGGAGTAAACTTGCTTAAATTAAGAAACCAGTAAGAAATGGTATTATTGTGGTAAAATGTTAAATGGCCAAATGGTACATGATGAATTAGTAATGCATGGTCATGACTTGAAGACTTGTAATGAGATATAAGATTCTTAGTTATTGAAGAAATTATTAATAACGTGAATTGTGTTGCACTAGTCATAAACATGTATGGCCGAGTGTGGTATTGATTGAGAAAACTATAAATGTTAGGCTTGTGGCTATATGAGAGCCTAGGGGTATCGTATGTGGAATGGGAGATAAATGAAAATTTAAAATGGAAGTGAGTAATTTAGCATACAAGCATGAAAAGGCATACAATTTCAATTAATTTTTAGTGACATGAGTAAATTTGTGTTATAAGGTACTAAGACAATATAATAACTAAACATTGTTAAATAATAAATGAGAAATGAGTTTGTTAAGAAAATGGACTCGTGCTGAACTCACCCTAAAAGCTAGCTCAAAGGGAGAGGATTGCACATGGTATTATAAGGAGGACAACCATTTCTTAATTAACCGATGTGGGATATTCAACACACCCCCTCACACCCAGGGTCAAACATAGTAGGAAGCCTGGAGCGTGAATATATGCAGACACCTACGGGTGGCCCTAACATTGCAACCAGTGCTCTGATACCATGTTAAGAAAATGGACTCGTGCCTAACTCACTCCAAAAGCTAGCTCAAAGGGAGAGGATTGCACATGCCATTATAAGGAGGACAACCATTTCTTAATTAACCGATGTGGGATATTCAACAAAGTTTATAGCCCATATTAGTTAAACCACTTACTAGATAGGTTGACCGATTAACTAGGGAGTTAGTAGCTACTGGTGGCTTTGGTTTACAAGGATCATTTCCTATTATATTTTGGGCACAACAGTTTAACCCTACGAACCTTTAGATATTAGGAAGTCTATGAGGGTTGTCCCTATTATCATGACATTAGAAGGTTCATTAGGGTTGTCCCTCTTATTTGATACTTTGGATATTGGAAAGTTCACGAGGGCTATCTCTTATATCTTGATATTGGGAAGTCCATAAGGACTATCCCTATTATTCCAATATTGGGAGGTATTTAGGGTTGTCACTCCTAGTGGAAGTTCCTAATAACTGTCCTTGCTATTGGGAGGTCTTTAATTTTATGGTGGGTATAGCCACTGAGGTCATATCATGGGCCACTGGACAAGTTTAGATCCTATTATCCAATTTTTTAAGAGTTGTCTCTTGAGTATGAGCCATAAGATGAAATGGATGATATAACATAATGTTTTAAAAAGGATGCTTTAATTTAAATGGCAATAAAATAGTGAAAGAGCAAATTAAGTTAGAAACATCATAACTAGTAATATGATAATTTGGTTACACTGTTGCATGAGTAAAGTAAGTAAATAAATGGTAACATTCAAATGATGGTAAGATAATTATGTATAAATGTGATGCCTTGCTAGTTTGTATGATGCTTGTGCGTGTGTTACGATGCATGTTTAATTAAATTCACTAATAAGCGTATACTTAGCATGTCGATTATTCTAATATATGGGTAGTAAATGGTAGAATGAGCTTAGCCTTAACCAAAGTGTAGTAGACCAAACAACAAGCTAGGAATATTTTTGGTACTCTATTTGTATAGTTTTGTTTAGTGGCAATCACGTATATGAAGGCGGGTTTTGGCTCAATTATACAAATATATTCTATCATGGTTTGTAAATATTGTAAATAATTTATGTAATGAGAATGTTTGTGAAATGTAAACCTATATGTGCATATGATTATTGATGTGTTGATTGAGGTATATGTGTGTGATGCTATTGATAGGAATATTTTGAAGGATTAGAGGGATTCAATGTGATGTGATAGGGGTGAGAATTAAATTTTAGTTTTTCATCCTAACATTAGTTATGGTGTTAGATTTTTATTGAGATAGGACCCATAACCAATTTGGTAAAATAAACTCATATACATGTTAATAAATCTAACTTGTATATGGATAGGTAGGGTTTCAAGAAGATAATGAGATGGTAATATGATATCTCTTATTTAGGTCTGGTGGTAGATCGGGTAAGGCTGTCACAATTATAACCTTTGATTATACCATAACCTTCAATTTACTCTTTTATCAATAGCTTATTATATTATTCTCATACATATACATGTTTTTTCATAACCTCTCCCCTACATAAATAGTTAAAGGTTAAAAGCATAAGCTATCCATCAATCCACATCTACTAAATTTCCTACTCATAACCATATTTAGATTATACCATACTCTACTCATATAGTTTAATTATACTTTTGCCCTATCCTTAAAGAATTATTGAGTTATCAATAATCTATAGATTTCCTTATTATTTTACCTTATATGCTTTGGCCACTTGCTTGTTCATTCCCTTAACACATGATTCCATGCATTACATAATAACATTAACTTTAACATAATAATAACAACACTAACTCATATCTTAGGTAATTTGCAACATAGTTACATAGTTTTATGTACTTACTTTATACGTGCCATGAGATTACATCTAACATAATATCAAATTCATGTTAGAATCTTTCAACTATATATAAACCCTCATACATATTAGTTTAGCTAATACCATTACCAAATACAATTTTGCTTTAACATACTTTTGTATAAATAACAAGCATCACTAGGCATAATGTGATTACTACCTAATGTGAACCTCATACTTTTTTAACATAACATTTCCCTATCTAACATTATAAAACATATTATTCCCTTTTATAGATTAAGCACTCAATTATGGCATTTCTCGTGATATAGCTCATCTAATCATGCCATACATTATATTTGGCCTTAGACACATGAAAACACATATGGTTCGATTAACATTTGTGAACATCATGTGATAGGTTATTCATGTATTAAGTGACCTTGATTCATTTACATGCTAACATATAATTGTTGGAAAATCTCTTACATAAACTAAAACTTATGTTAAACCACATTTTGCATTTACACACGCTTGTACATCATTTGACTAACTCCATAGGCACACATATACCATCTCAACTCCATTATTTAGCATATGTTAAATATTCACACAACATTATTAAACTACTAATTGATCATACATCTCACTTTCATTATTATACTTATAGATCCATATTTAATTCATTAACATACACACTTTGATTACTCAAATTCACATATCAAGTCATATATTATTGGATACATGTACCAAATAGTGTCAAAGACACCAACTGAGCCTCCTCAAACACTCTATTTCCTTTTCCTTTTGGTTTTCTCCCTTTCCCCTTCAAAAATAAACCTTAGAAACAAATAAAAATTCATAGAAACTACAATATGCCTTAAATCATCAAATCAACCTTATAGAACTCTTATTAAGGCCTCAAAGTATAGTAAAAAATATCAAACTTTAATAAAATCACTTACCCATAACTTGGTTACTATTCATAAAACCTTTAAAACTTTATTTTCTTCTTATCTACACCTTTAGTCTTGCATCAATCACCATAAAAATGCTTAGAATCAATCCAATTGGGGTTTAAATTCTAGTTTAATGTGTTTAATAGAGGGAAAAGATAATGAAAATGGTGGAGGAGAGCATGAATAAGCCTTTGACTTCATTAGAGGATTTAGGGAAGAAAACTATTCCAAAGTTAACTAAGAATTAAGCCATTTAACCCCTTTTATATGGCTAAAAATATAATGGATAAGATTTAATTCCCTAAGATCTGATGGCTATTATTATTCCCTTCCATTTTCATTCACTTCAAATTTTGTTCCACTCATTGAAAACCTTAATTAAGATCCCTTAAGGCCTCATAAAATCACTTTAAACATAACTCAAAAGACACAAAAAGGCCACACTAGAAAACCTTGAAATATCAAATTAAAATGACACTTTAATCTTTGCTTGATTTTTATAAAATACTCCTTGATATTCAAGAATTTCAATTCCAATTCCAATGGGCTAGTATCATTCCTAGGCCATTTTAGGAAAAAAGAAATATTTTTCTATTCGTAGTATTACTATTCAAAAAACACTGCCATAAAATCTTAACTTCTATTTCTAACCACTTTAATGACTTCTTTTTCACTTCAAACTTTACCCAAAATTGTTTTTTAATTAATTCTTTCATCTTGTTCAATTAATGCAGCCTAGGTCTCAGGAAATACTATTCATGTTGCATCTCTTACCCAATCAGATTAACAAACCCCAATTAGGAGCAACACACACAACTCATCCAAACTAGCATAACCTTAACATATAAAAGACTTAGTTTAAATCCCTTTTAGTAAACATTAAAAGTTGTAAAAATGTGAATTATCAAAAGCCTTTTTATTGTATGAAAAATAAAATTGGGAAATCCTCATGTAGAGAATTCGGTAGCATAATGGTTGTACCAAGACACTATTCCCAAAATGAATAGCAACCTATATGAAGAAAAACACTTCCATAGAAAAACATTTTCAATCATCCACATCTATGGTCATTTGATCACACAAAATAATTATCATCCCAAACATATCAAACAATCTCAAGAAAGAGATATCACACAAGTCAAAATATCTTAAACATCGTTAGATATGAGTACAAAATACTCAAAAAGCTTTAAAAATAGATAATATTATAATTTAGGCCCAAATTCCTTAAATGCATCATATGAGTGCCCTTAACTTATGTTCATCATATAATTTATATACATAACAAAATACCCAAAGAAGAGCCTTCCCTTGATCTTTTAGTTGCACCAAAGCTTTAGCTTAATCAGTTTTTTTTTACCTATGCATCACAAAATCAGTGATACACTAAGAGAAAGCTTAGTGGTGTAATCAATGTAATTTATGTGCACACATCCACAATCCTATATGCATAAAAGTAATATAAAGTACATATTGATAACATAGATAAGATGTAATCATAAAGTAAGACATATGTGTTTCTCCA
>CANXYI010875542.1:0-10311 GCA_948208565.1 Hura crepitans
TCTATATATATATATATATATTAAATACAAAATTTATTTCAAAATAAATTTATACTATGGTTGCATTTTTTTTGTTTGCATGTGTCAAATATTTTTAATTAAATTTAATATATATATAATTTTATAAAATGTGGTTAATTAAATTTAAGTAAAATTTTTATATTATAAAATTAACGTAAATAATAATAATAATAATAAATTTTTTATTAATATTTTTTTAACTATATTAAATTTAATTTTACATAAAATAAAAAAATTTATAAAATTTTAAATAGATAACTTAATGATTTTCAGTTACTATATATTTAATATATTTAATTATATATATTTTTGTAAAATGTGAGTAACTAATGTTAACATATTTTTTATAATTAATTTAACAAAATAATATACAATCGATTGTAAATTTAGAAAAACATTAATTTCTTTTATTGATATATTTTTAACCATCTTAAATTGAATTTTATTATAATAAAAGAAATTTTTATACAATATTTTTATTAGCAATTCAATAATTTTGTTTGACATTTATTTTTGAAAAGTACATTATTTTCTCCTTTAAAATGATTTTTGTTACTAATTTTCAATACATGCATTATTTTTTAAAAAGTAAAATACACAATTTTATTTGCATGTATAGTAAATTTGAAAATTTGAAAAATACATATTTGAATTTTTCTCTGCAACTCTTTTCAAATACAAATTAATACTAAGCAATTTTCACAATACACATTATTTTTCATTCAACAAAATTCAATATTTGAGTTCCTTCTTTTAAAAAAAATTAAAATAAGAAACTTGTTTTTAGTTATAATTATTTTCTTATTTATTTGATAAGAAAATATCATTATCAAATATTATCTAACAATAGCATTATGGTTGATAACAATCAAGCTTACTGTAGAAAAAGGCAAATATTTAACATTCTCTTAACAAAATATTTTGCACAAAAATTATGTTAAATACTAAATAAATTAAATTTTTATTATTTTAATATTGGTCTAATTATTTATTTAACATAAAATTTTACTGATTTTTTTTATCTTTATTTAAAGTTAAAGTTAATGTTATGAAATTTTTATTAAAATTATACTAAAATAATGATGATAAAAAAAAATTAAAAAAATTTCAAAACCATAATCCCCTTAATTGAAAAAAATTAAATACGTTCATCTTATTTGCTAATAGCAAAATAATAGATAAGTTGATGTTGGTAATATTTCTTAATTGAAAAAATAAATAAACTTTTATTATCTGCTAATGGCAAAAATAATGGATAAATTGATATAATTCAACAAAAAATAAAATTATAAAATAACATTTGAAAAGTTAGTTTTCAGTTTAAAATAGAAATATAAATATTATATTAAATAAAGTTAATAATTTAAATAGTCATATAATATATTTA
This sequence comes from Hura crepitans, assembly GCA_948208565.1. Lineage (NCBI taxonomy): Eukaryota > Viridiplantae > Streptophyta > Magnoliopsida > Malpighiales > Euphorbiaceae > Hura > Hura crepitans. The sequence continues at coordinate 1,409 of CANXYI010875542.1, forward strand.
ATAAATATCTTATTAAATATACTATTTAGTAATATATCTTTATATTGTAGGAAAATGAAATGTAAATGACAATAAGTATTAATGATGCAAATAAAAATAAAAAATTTAATGAAAATTAAATATAATAATAAGGATATTTAATACGAGTATAGTACGTGGATAAAAATATAACTTGCTTTCCTTTGTAAAATTATAATTAATTTGTTAAATGTCTAATATAGATATTTAACATGTCTAATAATCGAAAATATAAATTATTATTTTTTAAATTACTAGTATGCCCCTTAATAATATAGAGCTATATTAATAAAATACATTAATCAAACTGTAATAATTAAATTTTTTAATATATGTGAAAAAAATCAGATAACACTTTTGAAATGAAAAGTGTGTATCTAGTATAAATTTCTTTAGTTTACTTTTTATTTTAGACTTAATTTTCTTTTCTTTGAGTGTTAAGATTTTTTTTCTTAAGAATTTGATCCCTCGCTTTCCAACTCGTTTCACTATTATGTATTAGATAGAGGTACCCTAGTTCTTTCAATTTTCGATAAGATTTGTTGAAAACTCTAGAATGATAAAATAAGACGGTGATTAAGTATGCTATACGTATAATTAATACGTACATATTAAATAAATAATTTTCGAAACTAACGTTTTTTTTTTTATTTTTGAAGAAGAAAAAAAGCTTTTTAACAATTTATGCTTGATCACTTAAAAAAATAAAAAAAGCTTTTTAACAATTTATGCTTGATCACTTAAAAATTATTGAATTTAGTGATGAATAAAATTCATAGCTAAAATTTAAAAATTTGTAGCTAAAAATAGTGTATGAACAGATTATTATGAATTTTAAACTGTATCTAAATCCTTTAAGCTAAGAAATTTAGATACAGATTTTCAAGTCTATAGCTAGATTTAATAATGGATTATTTTGTAGCTAAAAACCAAAAAATTTGTAGCTAATTTAGACTCTAATTCTTTGAAAATTGATTATAATGTTAACAACAGATATTTTCATAATTATTTTATCCCTAAAATTTTTTAAAAGAACTGATTTTATAACATTTTTCTCATTTTCAAGCAATTCAAAAATTAATATATATTTAAAAAAATAATATAGGCATGAATAGCTACTATATTTTTAAAAAATATGATATATTCGAAATTCAAATTAATAAATATATATTGATTATTATTCAGTATTACATCAATTTTTAAACTTACATTAATAGAAAGACAATCTAACGCTAGACTAGACTACGCTACTGACTGAATTGGAAATGAGAATTTTCCTACCTTGACGACTTCTATCTCAAATCAACACACACACAACACAGACCTCGTGCCTGTGGCCTTGTCTCGTTATAATATTTGTTCATAATAAAAAAAAAAATTAAATTACAATTAAATTGAACTTTAATTCGTGTATTCTAAATATAAACTGTTAAATCAAAGTGTATAATGAATACATATTAATTTAACGGTGTGTATATATACATGCACTAAAATATGATGTACCGAATTAACACTCTAAATATTATAAAAAAATATTATAAATTAAATTCCTAAGTGAAGATACAAATTGGATCAAATTTCCCTTTTTTTTTTATTTTCTATATTACATGTCATAAATACCATAAACTCCAACATCTTAACAAATAAAAAATGTAATCAATATAAGATAACAAAAATCCAACCTACGCATTCGTTGATCGACAATATGAATTTAACTAATGTTATTAGAACTGGATTGAACATTGAAATAGATAATTAATTGGGTCATGATTCGACTATCAGAACTGAATTAAATTAATTTTTTTTTTATTTTTTAAAATAAATTCATTTATAAAAACTTCAATAACATAAAATGAGTAATATCATATTAAATAAATTATATAAAAATAATAAAATAGATAGGTAACTTGTATATAGAAAATAAATTTAACAATAATTATATAATAAATTATTATTAAAAATATAAATATAAAAGTTCAATAATTTAGGTAAAAGAAAAGTGGAGATGTTAAAATTTATTTATATGATAAAATTTAGAAAAAAAAAGTTCAAGGATAAAATTAATATATTTATATTCTATTTAATATAATTTATTTATAATTTTTTAATTACACAAATTTATTAAAATATTTATGCTTAAAATGTTTTAATTGCCTATTAATTAAAATATAACCAATTGAACAAATTTATCATTAATATTTTTAAATTACTCTTAAATCATAAAAATAACTTAAAAATACTAAAAGAAAATTATAAGTCTAAAATAATGCAAATAAAAAAAGCAAAATTGTCAACTTCTGATTCAACTCGATTTTCGATCGGTTTTTTCCGATTCAAATTGATTCAATCCGATTTTTCGGTAATCCAAGTTTTAATACTGAACCAGACTAGATAAGTCTCTGGTTCACAGTCAAACTCGTTTGACCAGTTGGTCCAATTTTAATAACAATGAATTTAACAGCTTAAAGAATAAGTAAAAGAAAATTATAAATGGTTATGAGAGTGCATCACTCTATTTAAAAATGGCACAATGTAAAATCTATATGAAACATGAAACTTTAAGAGATGAGTGCACATGTAAGTAAAAAGGAAGGCCTCTCTTTACTTTTTATTATAATTGATAGTACTTCATTGTCCTTTCATTTGGATTTTGGCTCTCCTATACAACAGGATCCAAATTCAAAAAGTTTAGATGATTTTGAGCTAAACAATATTTTGAATCAATTCAAAATATTGTAAATCTTTAGAAGCGGCTATTCCATTCGAGAGGAGAATCAACTTACCAACTCGGTATTCTTTTTATGAGTAATTCATTCATAAGCTTAAAACTTCATTATTGGCAAGTGCTGAGGGCCATAACTTGTTTTGTTCATCATTAATATCATCTTTGGATCATGTGTATAGGTTTAGTTGCATTAAAAATAGGTTTTTCTAATTAAAATTTCAAATATTCATGATAAAATCATTTTTAATCTTCGTTTACATAATTTAACATGTTAGAAGTAGTTTAAATCATGTTTTCAAGTCATAATCATGTTTTCCATCTGATATATGAATAATAGCATGATTATAGGAGAATTATGTTGCACATTGAAGTAGTTATATCCATTAAAGTTCTATAACATGTTTTATTTTAAATTTATTATTTATTTTACCACAATTATATCATTTATTTGTTTAATGTGAATTTAAATCTTAGGAATTGCATATTGCATTAGAGAGCATGGTTTCACTAGTTAATACGAAGAACGTATATTGATTATTGGATGTAATAATTATTAAGTGTCAATCACGAATCCAGTTCTTTGAAGATCAATCAGCTTGGTCCTTATCTTGGGTTAAAACACTTAAGCTAAGTTTATTAGTTCTCAGTTAACACCAAGTGGCAACTCCTGAAAATTCCTACTGTCGTGAGCTATGACTAGCTCATAGTGGCAACTCCACTAGGGAGAAGTAATATCTCACTTCTTAAAATATGGTTGACACCTAAAACTCATTCATCAGTTTGTGTGTTGGGACCTATATTAAACTTTGAAATAGCAAGTGTCACCCTTCATGGACGTCGTGAAATGCTCATACTTTGTCCAGTGCATAAAGGTTACGTTCCGACCAGTTCGTGTCTAAACCTTAAAGCCAACATATAGGATAAAACCTTAGATCAATCCCTAGGTACCTTTTTATTGTGATGGATTTGAATTTTTATTAATTAAGTTAATTTGAAGTCTTTCATAACCACCATTGAGCTATAAGCAAAATCATTTATCTCTCGATTTCCCATAGGAGAAGATTATGACTTTCTTCAAATAGATTTCATTGGCTGGAAGTCAAATTCAATAGGTAACATGTCATGAGTAGAATTCATATATCCCAGTTGATATATGAATTTACACTAGCTAGGATAGAGATTTTTCCCTTGTGTGGGAGCGATAAGGTTAAAAGGATGCTTTTATTTGATATGTTCTAACTCCTTATACATACATATAGACTAACCTAGGTCAAAACTCTTTTTTTTTAAAAAAAACATAATATAGTTACCATAGGCTCTCAACCTACTTGGACTAGGAATAGAGACAGGTGATTAGAAAAAACACCAACTACTATGGTAGTCAATGAAGACTTGAAGCAATTTTTGGCATAATTGCTGGATATGCACACCAAAGCACTGGATGAGAGAATGAATGCTAGACTAAATGCCATTGAAACTAGCTTAGGTATAAGTATGGGTAAAGCTAGTAAAGATAAAGGAAAAAGGATTAAAGAGGATAATGATAACATTAAAGACATATAAGACTACATGAACTAAAGAAAAGAAAAAAAATTTGAGGCTGCAAAGCAAGAAGCTATGGTAGACGTTAAGAATGAGATTAACGAGCTAAAGAAATTGGTTCAAGGTCATACAAATACTACATTAGAAGATTTAAAGTCATTTGCTATATTCAATGAAGCTGGGTTTTCAACCAAATTTAAGATACCTGAACTACCAAAATTTAATGGCAAAAAAGACCTTGAAATGTATCAAGGCAATATGCCACCATAATAGGAACTACAGATTTGACCAAGAAACAAATCATGAACTTGTTTGCATTATCATTAGAAGGGCAACCTGTAAAATGGTTTTATAAACTAGATGAGGCAACCACCCAGAACTGGACTAAGTTGGTTAGAGCATTTACCAACCAATATGCCTTTAATACCAAAATAGAGATTTCACTACATGACTTTAAACTCACGAAGCAAAAGACGAATGAAACCTTTTTGGATTTCCTTTTGAGACAGAGAAATAAGGTAGCCCAAATGAAAATCTTATCTTAAAAAGAATCAAGTAAGGATTATAGTAGAGAATGCTCTTCCCTACATCTCCAACAAGCTATAATATCTCCCTTTAAAAATATGTTCAGAAGTGTATGATGTCGCTCTAAGGGTCGAAGATATAAAAGTAGAAAGAATAGAGTTAGAAAGGAAACTCAAGATCTAATTCTTCTAACCAAAAATCGATAAACATACATGTTATAAGAAACTATAAGTTCTCAGACTTAGGAAAACCATTGCCAAAAGTTTTGGAAAAGCTCAAAGAGAAAGGTCCAATAATGTCACTTAATCTTAGACCACCACCAAATCCCTTACCAGCTAAATGGGATCCAGATGTCCATTATAAATATCACCAAGGCAAGGGGCATGATACTAATAATTGCATTCGCCTATGCCATGTCATTCAAGATCTAGTAGACAATAGAACTATAACTAATCCAAGTAAGAATTCCTCTAGCATAAAGAATAATCCCTTAGCCAACCACAATAAAGCATCATCTTCTTAAAGCATCCTAGTCATTGGCTCAGGTCTAATCGAAGAATTTGTACTAGACTCATTTGTTAAAGTAAAGACAAGTCAGGTGGCTACTTTACAACTCAACATTTGAGATAGCGATAAAGAAAAAGGAAAGACTGATTTTTATGAAGAAGTAAGTGACGATGAATATACTAATATGAATGGTGTCACTAAGAATGGGAAGCTTTATAATAAAAAAGATAAATAGATAGAGAAAGAAAATCTTGCTCTAAAGGAAAAAGAAGAAGATGCGATTTTGAAACAACTTAAAAAAACTCAAGCACATGCTATTATATGAGACCTCTTGATGTCATAAAGAAAACATAGAGAAGCATTGGTAAAAGCCTTAGATTCTATGAGTACCATGACTATTGCCACACTTGAAAAAGTAGTCAATTCAATAGTAAATAGCACAATCGGCCTCATCTCTTTCGTTGATAAAGACCACCCAATGGAAGGAAGGGACCATAACAAGCCTTTATATAGTCAACCTAAAGTGAGAGGAAAACATATGACGTGTTATGGTAGATGATGGATTTACTATAAATGTAATACTATCTAAACTCATAAGAGTCCTAAGTCTAAAGAAGAAAATTTAGAAGCATCTAATGGTAATCTGAGCCTATGATGACACTAAACGATGTGCAAAAATTCTTACTACCATGGTAAAGGAAGGGGTAATTGAAAGTGATGTTACCTTCACCATTCTCAACATACCAATAACATTTGCAATACTCTTGAGATGCCTTTGGTTCCATAAGCTCGGGAGAGTTCCATCTAATTTTCACCAAATGATTAAGTTTCCAATTAACACTAAAATAGTGGAAATAAAATCTTTCACCACAAGCAATGCTATTGCAAGCCTAAACTAAGGATAACCCTTATTAGTGGGATTTTAGGTAGCTATAATATACGAAGATGAAATGGATCCCCATGTGTCAAACATTATAAGGAAAAATGGCCTTTTTTTAGGAATAGGCTCGGTAAAAATGGTAAAGGAATCCCTAACTTCCCGAATTTCAAAGTATAAAGAGATAGAAAATTGCTAGGATACTAAGAGATGGACAAGCCATTAAAGTAAGGGAATAAGTTGAGTGACATTTTCATCAACAATAGTCCTTATAATGGCTCACCTGAACCTATACTAATCAATGGCATATTCAAACTTGGTTTTGAAATCTGCTTTGATAGCTTATCAAGGATACGAAGAGGTAAAATAAAAAAATGAGGGCGAAGAGATCTTGAAGATAGAGCATTTAACAGGTAAGGATGATAAGAATGAAGAAACCATGACTCCTGAAGTGATCACAGCCATGCAAAAATTTGCTCAAGAGTCTATAAATAATAAATTAGATGATGTAGTTGAGAACACCTTAGATGATTTCCTTTTAGCACTAAATTATTTTGATAAAGATTCATTCAATAAAGTTTTTTCCAATTTTGCTTATTTATTTGACATCTTACTTGATGGCACTACGTGCAGTAATGATCCTCTAATGAGCATATTTAATTTAACTCTATCCATACAACGAAATTCAACTTGAGGGATAAACAAAACCCTAAAATCATATTATTAGCATATGATCTAACTCCTACAGAGAGGAAATCTATAGAAGAAATCTTAAGAAAGCATGAAAAGGTATTCACCTAGTCATAGGATGACATGCATGGAATAGAGTGAAATATAGCCCAACATTACATCCCAACTTATCTTGGTGCTAAACATATAAGGCAAAAGCTTCAAAGAATGAGATTGAAATGGGCTAGTAAAATCAAGGATAAAGTGAAAAAGGCAAATAAAGGTTAAATGTTTAGACATAATAAAATTCCCTATTTGGGTAGCCAACATAGTCCCAATACCTAACAAATATGGTCGAGTAAGGATGTATGTGGATTATCGAAACCTAAGCAAGGCTTGCCCTAAAGATGATTTCCCACTCCTTTATATTGATGTGCTTGTAGATAACACTGCTCTAGATGCCATGTACTCATTAACTATAGTTTTTTAGGGTATAAGAAATCCTTATGGCAATCCTAGATAAGATAAAACTATATTCATCACTGAATGGAGAACATATTACTATAGAGTCATGCCATTTGGATTTAAGAATGCAGGTGTGACATACTAACTCATGGCTACCACCTTGTTTCACGACATGATACATAAAGAAGTAGAAGTATACGTAGGTGATATGATAGTAAAGTCTAAAAATAGAGAAAGGTATATAAAAGCATTAGAAAAATTCCTATATAGGGTAAGACAATACAATTTAAGGCTTAATTCGAAGAGATACATGTTTAGGGTCACTTTTGGTAAACTTCTAGGATATGTGGTAACCCATTGCAGTATAAAAATAGACTCAAAAAAGATTAAAGCCATAGTAGACATGCTTACCACTACGACATAGACAAAGATAAGAGGATTCTTAGGAAAACTCTAATATATCTCAAGGTTTATTGCCAAGCTCACTTCCACATGCAAATTGATCTTCAAGTTATCAAGGAAAAATCAGCCCTTGGAATGGATAGCAGAATGGCAGGAAGCATTTGAAAAGATTAAAGTTTACTTAATGTCACCCCTAATATTATAACCATCGTAACTAGGAAAACTTCTCATCCTCTGTTTGGTTATAGAAAAGAAATCTGTAAGGGCAATGCTTGCACAAGAGGATGATAAGGGGATAGAAAACGCAATTTACTATCTCAGTATAAAGTACCTAGCATATGAAGTCAAATATCATAAGGTGAAAAAGACATGCATTTTTATGATTTGGGCAATCAAGAAGTTGGAGCATTACTTTTTATCTTATAAAGTGATCGTAGTTACCAAATTAGATCTATTAAAATACTTATATTCGGTGCCTTCACTTTTGAAAAAGTTGGCACAATGGATAGTGATCCTATAGAAGCATGACATAGAGTGTATAAATAAAAAGACAATAAAAGAAAGGGTTGTGGCTGAATTCCTTGCTCAACAATTTATCACAGATGACTCAGAATAGGAAATAAAATTCCTAGATGAACTTTTAGGGACAATAAGTATAAAAGGATGGAAAATGTTCTTCAATGGGGTAGTTAATCAAAGAGGAGTCAGACTAGGCATAATCCTATAACCACCCAAAGGAGAACCAATACTCATAGCTAGGAAACTTAACTTTAAAGTTACTAATAATATGGCTGAATATATAAAATACATGAAAATCTGGGGAGACTTTATGTTAGTCACCTTCCAAGTGGAAGGCAAATGGGAAATAAGAGAAGAAAAGTTAACGCTTTATGTGGAACTAGTCAACAAAATAAAATAGACTTCTCCTTTGTATGATTCCATTTCATCCCAAGAGAAGCAAACCAAATGGTAGACACATTAGCAAATCTGGGAAGTGCATAGGACTAAAAAGGAAAAGCATTGTCACCTCCTATACTAATATCTTTGTAACGACCTGAAAATCCCGAGACTCGAGTCGCACTAAATGTACCGATGGGTAGTATTAATTACAAGAGAATTTTGGGTAAAGTTTGAAGCCAATCCGAAGTCGTTTGGATGGTTAAAAACGTTAAA
>CANXYI010875555.1:0-13281 GCA_948208565.1 Hura crepitans
ACATATAAAGGTCAAATAGTAATATATCTTCCTTTGCTTTTAATTATATATTATTATAACTTTTTGGCAATTTAATTACCTCCATGACATCGCACTTATTTCATCAAGTGGTTTAGATAGCTATTTAACTCTTATATTAGATTAAGGGGGACACAGCCTCTAATAATATTATGTATATTATACACTTTTCTCCTAATGTATTTCCTAGACACTCACCTATATGTTTGTGTATTAATCTTAGTTAATTATTTCCTTTACTTATATTGCAGACATCATATTCATTTAACTAGTTAATCAATTAAAAGGAATAATATTTAAGTTTAGACGTAGGCCCCACTAGGTAGACTACACTTTAATACACTAGACCTAGAGGGAATAACTAGTGCAGTGGTCCTTATTTTATACCTATGCTGCTGCACTAGCTTGAGTCCTATAATAGAGATCAGCCATAGCCTCCCTAGACACAAGTATTGTATGGCATAATAGAGATTAGCCTGTGGGCCTCCCCAACCATAAATAATTATGCATAACTAGGTGACATAATAGAGATCAGTCAGTAGATCTCTCTAGCCACTAATAAATGATCTCAATAACTAGGTGACATAATAGAGACCAATCTATAGACCTCTCCAGCCACTAAATAAACTAGCAGCTGCAAAACCTTAAGTTGAAAGGTCAACCCATCCAATGGGTGTCTAACTAATTGGCCATTTAACCTCATTTCATGTCTATTCCTTTACTTATCATCTTTTTATAATATTCTTGACTCGAAAATAGATAGTTGTTAATTTTATTTAACAATTAATTCTTAGCCCACACAGTTATGGGCTAGTCATCTAAATTTCTCATTCACTTTATTATTAATCATTATGTAATAATCTTTTAAAATATTTAGTAGTTAGTTATGAATTTATTTTAACAATTAAAACTTGACCTATATAGTTATAGGTCATTTTTTGTCTTACCGGACAATGTTGAGTTTATTTTTCCAAGCAAGTTTAAGCTTATTTTATGGGCTTAATCACCTCTAATTTATTTTAATATCATAGTCCATTTATGCATGCTTTACAAGTCATATTTATATCAAATCCAAAATGGTCCTATTATAGGACAGTTTGAGGTCACCTTATGAATTTCTATTATGAGTATAGGCTCCTAGCCAATATTCTTTCTATCACCATTATAGGCCTGTAGCCATCAAATTTTAGTCATTTTTCTATGCCTTATTTCATTTTAAATAATTAGCCATTGTAGGCTTAGGTTTATATCAAATTATAGTCTTAACTAGATCTTGAAGGAGCTTTACATATCATGTAAAATCAATTACAAAAGGGGCTTATAATGTAGGCACTAATTTGTGTCATTTTGAATCACATCTTTGGGCTACATTTTTAATTTCCTCCTTAAGGCATTTTCAATACATTTTCCTTCTTTTGTTTACGACCATTATTTTCTTTCCTATTATCTATTCATTTACATGCCATATTACTCTCACAAGTAAGTTGTTTTATTACATTCATAATATATAATTAAAACTCTTTTAAGTATATTATTCTTATGCATTAGTGTTGACTTACATATTTATATCCATGTGCAAAACCTTTTGGCTCATTTATTTTTTTTACCCTAGGTATCCATTTCCTATGTGTTGTTATGCTCCCTTGGTATGAATTATTAACCTAGTATATAAGGAATTTATTTTGAAGCAATCTACATATCCCAATCCATCATGCTCCTATATTTTAACTATACATGGCCCACACATACTTGCATGCATTGTTTTATTTAACTTCACTTAAGATAACTTCATTATAATTCCCTCCACAATCTCACACCTCACACAACTTACCCTTTTCCTTCCAGCCCAAGGCACTCAACCTACCTCATAACAATATGTAGTATTCTTCCTAACCATACTTCCTTACATTTCCTATGTGCTTGAATTGTATAAAGCCAAGGCATACACACATGTCTTAACAGTTGGATTATTATGTAATTAAATAGGATTATAGGCATGTACTCTACATCGTGCATCTCTTACTCTTTTATGCTTTACAAGGTGACTTAAGAATAAAATTTAATTTATTTTACAGCATATACAATCAAAGTTTTAAATCTAAATTCCATTTCTTAGCTTAGCAAATCCCAAAATAGCTCACTCACCTTACTGTGTTCCTAATCCACCCTTGCAAGCCATTTTGCTTCGGTGATGTATACACATATCCATGCTCAATCATCATATAAAACAACTCTTAAACCTACCATAAAACTATATCTAGTCATACCCAATGGAAGGCTCCTCTCTTTCTATGAATATACAAGTCTAATGCCCACATATGCACCCCAACAACCTCAATCAATTTCACATAGATGATTTAACGATAATTTTACACATCCTACTATTTATCAATTCCCTTACACCATATGAAATAATAACTTCTTTCCCCCTATACCCACACACCAACAACACGTTTCACACACTTTTTCCCTACCAAAATAAAATTCAGTGCCATTGCTCATCACACATACCCTTACACCTAGAAAAATTAGGTTCACGCCATTTCTAAGCTAATGTCCAACCAAGAAGTTCATTGAAATGCCACAAGAGTCTAAGGAAAAATAAAAAAAAGGCAAGTTCTTCATGAATTAAATCCTACTTACTAAAATTGTCTATCACTTTTACTATTTAAATTTTAAGCTAATTTATGTGGAAACAACCCCCTCATCACTAAAAGCAATTCACCAATTGCTCAGGAAAAGAAATATCACATCTCAAAAATGATTTAAATTTACACACACGATTGACACAATAACTTACACTAATCCAAAAATTTTTCCCTTCTCACCACCTAACTATGAAACTCAAGAGAAGAAAGAATTAAGGCATACTCCAAACTAATTAAATTCATATACCTTACTTTCTTTCTTTTAAAATTCTAGCATATTTTTCCTCTCTTTGACTCCATCATCAACTGCCCCCTTCCTTTCCACTTGATAATTCATTATTGTCCTCACTAAGTTACCTCACATAAAACAACATCACCCAAAATACACTTCATCACTATAAGGTTTTGAATATGCTTAGGGGAAAAAGAAGCTTTTAAAGGCCCCAAAACATAAATTAAAAGAGTAACTTACTCTGAAATTCTAGCTCCTAGCTACCATGAAAACTCTATTTACTCCTTAACCTTTTTCAAGTTCTTTAGGAAATTGGTGTCCTCTATCCCCTTCCAATTGGACTTCTTACTAGAATTGCCACTTTTTAATGGCTATTAGAGGGACTTGCAAGGTTGATAAAACCATGACTAGGGGAGAAGAAAGCTAAAAATGTGACCAGCAAATTTCTAAAGAAGAAAGAGGTGAGGAAAGAGAAAAGAGAGAAATAAAAAATTATTTGGGCATGAAATTGATGGCTAAGTGGTTGCCAAAGAATGTAGCCATGTGGGTCAATGGCTGAGTAGGATTAGGGGAGCCTCAGTTCACATTATGGGGTTCCCGAGCACCCCGAAATTTGGTTTCTCAAAAATAAGGGCAGCTAACTTTGGGGATTTTTAAAAAATCACACGGTTATTGAAAAAATGCATCATTTATTCCTAAATTCATTATTTGACCCCAATTTCATACTTGTGAAGTTTCGTGGCAAAATTCCATTAAGAAGTATCCGAATTAAAAATTGAGTGTTTTGTAGCAATTTGATTCGTAACAGAACTTTGGGAATTTTTATACAGCCACTCAGACCTCTAAAAATCATCACATCTATTTCTAAAATCCTTAAATACATTCAATTAAAGGCATGTAAAGTTTCACAGCCCAATTCCTTTAGGAACTAGGCTAACAAAATTTTGGGAAAATCACAGTTCTACTGAAGTCTCGAAAAATCCCAAACAATGTCAAAAAATTATGCCTTTTATTTTAAAATTCCTTATTTAATCCCAATTACATACTCGTAAATTTTTGTGGCCCAATTCCTTCGAACAGATTACCTCAGTTTGCGTGCCAACTTAAAAAATCACGAAAATTTGCAAATGACCTCTAATTCCAAAAATTCCTTCACCATTAGACTCAGTGCAATTTTTAAGCTTCAGGGTCCACTATTTTCGGGTCTATGTGGGCATATCTTGGGTCATTCTCAGCTCGACTTGATCCGAGCCCATGACTTGCTAGCGTGTGGCTCGAATTAATTTATTAATTCTGTTAAAATTTTTATTAAGATCATTTTCACCCTTTTTTAAGCCTTTGAAGTTTATTGGGAAGTGTACTCTACCTCAAGATTTGTGCAAGTGACCCGACACACTGGGTGCCCTTTTTGGGTCTTGGGTGCTATTCTTGGAGCCCCATTGCACGAGCATTACACATGCGGCCCCTAAGTATTTTGCAACTCAGTTTTTCGAATATAGGGGCTACAAACTTCAAGGAATTTTTCAAAATCACACGGTTGTTGAAAAAATGTGTCATTTGTTCCTAAAATCCTCATTTGGTCCTAGTTACATGCTCATAAAATTTTACAGCAAAATTCCATCCAAAAGTAGGTGAACCAAAATTTTGTGAATTTTCGGTAATTTAATTTGTGGTAGAATTTTGGAAATTTTTATACGGCCGATCGAACCTCCGAAAATTGTTTTGTTTATTTCTAAAATCCTTATTTACCTTTAATTAGAGGCACGTCAAGTTTTGCGGCCAAATTCCTTCGAGAACTAGGCTAGCGTGATTTTGGGGAAATCACCGTTTTGCCGAAATCCCGAAAATTTTCAAATGACCTCAAAAAATTAAAATTCCTTCTTTGTTGGCTTCGTTACAATTTTTGACCTTTAGGGTATAATATTTTCATGTCTGTCTGAGCTCATCTCTAGTCATTCCCGGACCGACTCTATCTAAGCCTATAACCCGCTAGCTTGTAGCCCGAAATAATTTATTGGTTATGCTAAATTTTTAATTGAGGCCATTTTCACCCTTTCTAAAGCCCTTGAAGTTTATTGGGTTATATGCTCTACCTGGGGATTCATGCAAGTGACCTAACATGCTAGGTGCCCTTTTTCGAGTCTAGGGGCACTGTTCCCAGAGTCTCTATGCACGAGCATTACAATTTTGGTCATTGAAGTGGTTAAATGAGGGGGTGTTAGCAAAAAACAAGTGATTATTTTACATTAAACTCATATTTATATATGTACATTAAGGGTTAGGTTTAAATGAATTGCACATGTATGGTTGGGATTTAATCCAAGTGTCCATATTTTCCTTTTATTTTATTTTTGATGGCCAAGATCTAATATGTCAATATTTGATCCAATAGCCAAGATTGGTCTCGACAAAAATTTCAAGTCATGCTTATCTCATAAATTTATCATTTTCTCTATTTAATTTGACTAATTTATTTTTAATTGTTTCATTTGTAAATAAATTTATGGCACTATGATTTTCATGTTCCTCTAATTATTTTAGTGTTAAGATATACAAGTCTCAAATTTTTATGAGCATATTTCTGTGATTTTTTTGTTCAACCCCTAAGGGTTACTATTCATACCTAACCATAATCTTTTGACTTTTAATCTCTTATATCACCTCAATTGCCTTTCAAATTACACCATAATTCATCCTATAATTTATACTACCATGTGGTCGGGTCAATTCCACTTAAGCCTAGAAAGTATTGTTCATAGCCATATTGGCACTACTCATTAGGACCATCTCTCAGAGCTTATTTTTTTAACATTTCCATGTTCCTTTCATTTCCAATTCATGTCCCTTACCCCTTTACATGTGTTCCTCTCTTCATTTGGCCAATAAAAGTGGATTTCCAATTTTGCCCTTTACTTTCTCATGAAATTCTCTTTTTGTCCATTCATTATTTTTCAATCAATTTTTCACACCAACCCACTTTACTCGACATATATGTCTATTTCATTCCCCACTTTTTCTTCTAATTCTAATTCTATAAATCAAACCAAAAGTCAGTGTTCAACAACTTTTCCCCTCTTTAGGAAATTTCATCTTAGAAATTTCATATATATGTTTCCCCTCTTAGACTTTTTAATAGGGTTGTAAATGCCATATCCTCTATTTCAGTCTCTTCATTTTACATGACATATCACCATTTCATATGCTATCCTTATATTTGATAATAGTTCATCTTCTTCTACTCACTCATTATCCATATACCATTTAGTTCCTTTCTTTATTTCTTATGATCAATCTTACATAGAGCTTTTATAACTTATTCTTTATACAACTACATCTATCTATATCTGTATCTATTGCTCTCATTCATCTCTATCCATATAACTTATAACTTCCCTCTACTACACAGTGTAGTTTTAGGGATCTCTATGTTTAGCCTCTATATTAACACTTTTATTTCTATATATCTCTATCGATGACTATCTAACTTGTAACTTCTTATGATTACTTATTGTTCTTAGCTATCATGTTCATTTAACATGTACCTATACTCCTTATATAAGTTTCATATAAGCAAGCAAGCAAATCCCGATAGATATCTCAGCAATATATCTACCATACAATTCATGTACACATATATATGCAGTCATTTCATACCCAAAAATGCCTAAACCTATGCTCTAATACCAACTAAAATTGTAACACCCTTATACCTAATCGATATACTAGTTCAACAACTGTTCATTTATCTTGTTATCCTTATCTTATATTTGATTATTTTAGTGTAGTTATATTTTTTTATAATATACACAGTATCTCATACAAAATTATTTTATGTTGCATATCTTATGACATTTACTAGCTAACATACACATATACACATTAAATAAACATTTAGAATATTTAAATACTCATTTGATACAACATCACATATGACATTTAAATTCATGTGCAAACCATCTAAAATTACCATTCATATATATAAACTTATCATGGTGTTTACACAATTGTAGATGCAAAAAAACTTCAGCAAGTAAAGATGCTCATGATGGACTCTTCTTACATGTTTGTCTATCATGTGAACTCTTAAATTCGCTAGGACTTGGTCCACTACTTCACTTGACTCTATCTATAACCTATGCATTAGTAAGAAGTCAATGTACTGAGCAAAATGCCCAATGATATATTCTATTAATATGAATTATACTTTCATATTCTTTACAATAAATATCAATAACTTTATTAGAACATAACATTTAACTCTTTTTGTTAACTTCTAACTTATACATATGACTAGTGTTTGAGACTTACAATGAATCTTGTTTGTTTCTTATAACTTTTATTCATCTACTCTTCTTTATTATTTATATGATGTATTCATTTACATTTTCTCATATCTTATTCTTGTTTCCTATATCTTTGTGCATATTAATATAAAAATTATGCTACTTTTATCTTTTATAATTACAAATGGCTATGTATACAATCTACCCTTTTTATTTTACATTGAATTATTCATATACTTTAGCAATGTCTTCGTATATTTCTATATATAGGCTTTTTCTAATCCTTATATCTTTTACTTATACGTATACTTTAGCAACATCTTCATATATCATTTTTGAACTAATATCATTTGACTATTTAAGTTATACATAAAATTATTTATCCTTCTTATAGGGTGTCTTGTATATAAATTCACAACATCATGTATTTATAGTGACATATGACATTCATATATGCCCTCTGTTGTAATATCTTACATTTAGAATTTTACTCAATAAATTCCTTTAGAAATGTTCCTTTTATGAATTTCCATGTAAATCTTACTTTTATTCTTTTTATGTGACTATAACTTATATCTCTTTTCCTTATTGTTATATACATGTAAAAAAAATTCTTAATTATGTTTACTTATAATGTGTCATTTGGTGATCTTACTGTCAATTCTCAATATAACTTTGTTCTGTCAAATGTTTTTAAATTGTGTTCTAACATTTACATTTCATTTATTCATTTTGTTATTATCATTATAATATCTTTTATTTGTTTAACTTATTCTTTTCATAGTAATGTTATTTCATATAATACGTGTACTTAAAATTTGAAATAATGTAATCTTCCTTGTATTTATTTCATCTGTTTAAATTTTACCTTTATGTCACTGTATTAATTATCTTATGTGTTTTTCAAATTACATTATACCCTTGATAATCCTATAATAGTTATCCTTGTTAGGATAATGAGACATGAGGATAATGAGACATGTAATATGTAAGACACCAAAGTGTCCATATAACAAGTAACATGTAAGGTATCATATGCCTAAATATTCATGTAAAATGTAAGGCATA
This sequence comes from Hura crepitans, assembly GCA_948208565.1. Classification (NCBI taxonomy): domain Eukaryota; kingdom Viridiplantae; phylum Streptophyta; class Magnoliopsida; order Malpighiales; family Euphorbiaceae; genus Hura; species Hura crepitans. The sequence goes on from CANXYI010875555.1 coordinate 8,250, forward strand.
GTGTTCACAAATATCCATGTAACATGTAAGGGAGAAACTGTCACTAAGTAACCATGTAAGCACTAAAGTTTTCATCAAGTACTCACTAGTTAACTGACTAACTTAACCTAGGCCGTAAGCGCCTAGACTATCAGGGCATATTAACAATAAAATTTTATCTAATTTAGTTTTTCCATTTTTGTATCTATTTATATATACATTTTGATTTCATTTATTTACATTTGATTTATTACTCTCTCAATGTATTCTTTTACTTATATATTTCCTTGATTTATTTCTTATATACATTTTTGTTGAGTTATCATGTATCATTATATGCAAGTATTACTATTCATGTCGCATGTTATCTATTCATTCTTATGTGCACATGTATTCTCTTATGTTTTTTTCATATATTTCTTATTCATTCTATCTAGTATTTCTTAACAAGTATTTTATGTATTTATTTCCCCATAACTTATACTTATAGATTTACTAATTTATTACTTACATCTTTTTTATCCAATTTCCTTTATTTCTTCAATGTAAGTTATTAACATGTATTCTCAATTATATTTCTAGTTTACCACACATGTTTTTATCCATTTATAGACTCAAATTTTATTTTCTATATTAAGATTTCATGATTTTCTAATCATATACCTATTTGATAATAAATATTTTAAATATGTTTCCTTATTTTATGTATTAATATTTTCTCATTTAATCTCTTGCTCTTTATCATATGTCCTCTCCTTAAATTATATTTATATTTCTTTAATTAGCCATACATTCCTTTCCTTATATTGTTTGTAATTTCCTATAGTCATTTTACTTTCTATTACACCTCTTTAAAAATATTCCATCTTATGTCTTTAATTATCAAGTAATTATTCTCATAATTCCATTTATTTAATTTTTTATTATTATTTATATGAGCTCATATTGGTTTCTTCAATTTACAATTTATGCTGTAATTTTTGAAATCATCTATAAATGTTAATTCTATTTGCTTATCAATTAATAACCATTTGAATGATTCCAACTCAAATATATTAAACAATCACTTAATATTCTTTAAACATTAATATTCCTTTTTTAACAACATTTACAATTAACTATTTCATAATCATTATATACTTTCATATACATATAGTTCTCTTATCATACACATAAAATCACATATGTTTCTCTACCATATAATTAATTCTATACTTTTAATCATACACATATATTCTTTTATGTCTCATATAATAATTTATGTTATCACAAATTCTTATATGTGTGTGTGTGTGTATATGTGTATATCTTCTATAACTCATACATTACTCTTGTTAATCAAATGTTCATCTTCATATGACAAGCCAAATCTAGATGGATTTAAACAATGCAATTGGGGAAAAGTTTCATCAAAGTCAATTACTTCACTTTGATGATAGCCTTTGCCACTGATCAAGTTTTATAGGTAATCACATTACCTTCCATGTTAGTTTTCTTTGTGAAAATCCATTTGCACCTATGGGTTATATCCTTTTAAATGGATTAAGCAAGGTTTATACCTAGTTATCATACATGGAATCTATTTTGAATTTCATGGCCTTGAGCTATAAGTTTGATTCTGAACTCTTTAAAACTTTCTCATAGCTTGTAGGCTCATGGTCCTATACTACAGTCAGTTCCTTATCTTGATCCATATGAAATCCATATCTCTTTAGAATAGTCCTGACCCTAATAGATCCTTTAGGAACTTGTTTTTACTTAAGTTCTTCTTTTTCCTTATCAGTATGAGTAATTAATTGATATACTTCCATATGTGGATCTTGAACTTCATCCAATTCAATTTTACTCCCATTATCTTTCATGAGAGATTTTTTCTCTATAAAGAATACATGTGTTAAAACAAACACTTTTTATTCAAAAGGATGATAGGAGTAGTATCCAAAAGTTTCCTTTAGACACCCTACAAATAAGCATTTATCAAACTTAGCTTCAAGCTTATTTGACATTATTCACTTCACATATGTAGTGCATCCCCATACCTTGATATGTGAAGGAATTAGTTTCTTGTTATACCATATCTCATGTGGTGTAACATCAATTGATTTTAATGAAAGTCTATTTAAAATATAAATAGTAGTTTCTAATACATACCCCCATAAAGACATAAGTAAATTTTCAAGACTCATTATAGATTGAACCATATGCAATAGGGTTTAATTTCTCTTTTTAGATACACCATTATGATGTGGTGTATTTAGAGGAGTTCATTGAGACAAGATACCATTATCTCTCAGATAACCCTATTATTCTTAGCTCAAGTATTCACCACCTCAATCTGATTAAAGAGTTTTAATACTCTTACCAAGTTATTTCTCAACCTCATTTCTAAATTCTTTTAACTTTTTAAAGGCTTTAGACTTGTAATTTATCAAGAACAAATGCTCATATCATGAATAGTCATCAATAAAGGTAATGAAGTATAAGAAAACTCCAAGTGCATATGTAGTCATTGGGCCACACATATCTATATATATGAGTTCTAGTAACTCATTTACACACTTACCATTTCAATAGAAGATGATTTTGTCATCTTTCTTAATAAACAAGATTCAAATGTATCATATAATTTATAATCAAATAATCTTAGGCTACTATCCTTTTGTAACTTAGTCATACAAATCTCATTTATATGGCTATGACGACAATGCCATATATAAGTTGGCAACAAATTATCTGACTTGAGTCTCTTGGTACTATTATTACAAATTTCCTTTCCTTTATCCAAAATATAGATTCCATTTTATATCATACCAAAATAATAAAAGATATTATACAAGTAAATAGAACAACCTTTGTTCTTATTAATGGAAACATTGAAAACTTTTCAACAAGACAAGAATTGGATATAATGTTTCTAGATAATGAATGAACATAATAATAATTATTCAAAATTAATATAAGACTAAATGGTAAAGAAAGATGATATGTCCCTATAGCTAATGTAACAACCCTTGCTCCATTTGTTACACATAGATCCACAACCCCCTTTTCGACCTTCCTACTCCTCGTTAGTCCCTGCAAGGAAAAAGCTAAGAAAAAACCACATCCAGTATCCAATACCCATAATTTATTATTAGTAGCAGTATAAGTATTAATTTCAAACATATTAATACATAAAGTTAGAGCAACTCCCTACTTTTTCTTCTTATGAGACTGCGAGTAGGCCTCATAGTTGTACCTCAAAAGCCCACATTTTTTTTGCAATGAAAGCATGTACCTTTTATGGCAATCTTCTTTCTAGTAACTAAAAGGGCAATAATAGCTTATTTTCCCTTTTTCTTCCAATCCCACCTTAGGTACCATTTGTTTTCTTCTTATTCTTATTCTTCTTACCCTTAAAAGAAGATAAAATGACAACTATAAATGCCTTAGAATTCTATTTCTTAACACATAACATCATCCTCAACACTTTTGATTTTGTTAAACATCTATAGGATAGTAGATGAAATCTTGTTCATCTGATATTTAAGAACAAAACTTGTATAACTATTAAGCAAACTTTGAAGAGTTAAGTCTATACTTAAATCCATATCCATCATGAATCTTGAAGCTACCAATTGCTCTATTTACCTATTCATCCTCAGCCTAAGCTGGATGGCCAAAATTCCCTTAACCATTTTACACTTGAATAGAGAGTTTGAGATCTCATATCTCTTAGTCCTACTCTGCTCCTTAAATAACTCTTTGAGATGTAGTAGAATAGTAGGAGTATCTATATGCTCATACTACTTTTAAAGCTCATAAGACATGGATGCCAACATAATATATAAGGAAATGTTCATATCCTCTATATGCTTCAATATGCTTGTTGCATGTTGGTAAAAACATCATCATCTGGGATTATGGGTACTAGTTTCTCAATCACATATATCAACTTTTCACCTTTTAAAAGAATTTTAAGGTTTTTAAGCCAATCTATATAATTAGATCTAGTAAGCTTATTAGCCTTGAGTGTCGATAAAAAATTTATGTTTGTAGAAATTATGGTGATAATGTTACATGTGAAAAATAAAAGCATGTTAGAGTTTGATAATGTATGTATATGTTATAATTTTAGGGTCTTTAAAAATTTCATATTACTCCCACTATTTTAATTATAAATTAATAGCCCTCACTATTTGATATGGGAAAGCCCATTGAAAGCTCTCCTAGCTTGTCAGTATCCATTTTGGTTAAGATTAAAGCATTGAGTATGCTTAACAAGTGAAACTATTAACTAAATGGTAGGTATCGTATGGAAATTACATCATATGTAACTATTGATCATTAAGTCACCAGCATTTGGTGCATATGTATCATATACATATTTCCCTAATCTTGTCTCATGATTATTAGCCTTGAGTATGCTTAACAAACTAATAACCATGCTAAGATGGACCCATTGATATGATGTGAACATATCCAATGTATCATGGGCTTAACTATGCTTAATAACTTAATAATAAAGAGTGCTCTGGTTTAACTATACTAATTGAAGGCTTTCAAGACTTATATTATTAATTAAATCTCCTTATTCATGGTTAGTGTATGCTTTGGCATGCTTATGCATATTTAATTGTATTAAATGATGCATTTATAATTAATTACATTAAATATATATGACCTAGTTATGGGCTTTTACTACATTGATTTTTTTAACCAAAGAAACCAGTTAGGTTAAACCTTAGGTAGTATGTATGAATTACAAATCCAAAAAGAAATAGAGAACATTTCTAACATTCCTTCTTGGACCTCCTTGGTAGGCCTTTTTCTTTATTTTGCTCCTTGCATTTCTTCATCCTATTCTAACCTTATGTAATCTAATTATAATGTATGTAATTAAAAATACTTCACATTACATGTGTGGGGAGCTACATGAGAAGAGAAGTATGAGAGAAATAAGAGAAAAGGCTAATACCATAAGCCCAATTTTACCAAAGAAAAATCCATACAATACAAATCAATCATATTGGCCAATAAGTAATAATCATTCCAATCATACACTATTAATGCA
>CANXYI010875612.1:0-10559 GCA_948208565.1 Hura crepitans
TATATATATATATATATATATATGTACACTTCAATTTAATCAACTCAATTAAATTATCATAATCACATTTTAAAGCATTACTAATATAATAACATTTCCCTTTCATGCCTCTATTTATTTGGCCATACATCAACAACACTCAAAGCATGCATTTGTTTAATAGTTATACAGAAGCCATAATCACTCAACATCAAATAAATGCACTTAACACATAATAATTGCATAATAGTTCAATATGCACTTAAGCATACCCATCATGCAAATTTCATGCACCCATTATGATTTCTCAATTCATTTAATTCTTACATATTCATCATACTACATAAACTCATAAAATTCACATAATTTATGTCATACTCAAATTAATCTAACAATCACCTTAACTACATCACATAACACACATAACGTTTCCTATCTATAAGGACATTAATTCAAACATAAGGGATGCACACTCACATAATCATTTTTGATATCTTACATCTATTACAAGATATGCAAATTCATGGTATTATCATTAATTCATAGCATTTGTTCATTTAATCACAATTACACATAAACACACTTTCACATACACACACATTCCCTTAGGGCATATATAATTTGAGCATTTTATATCAATTACACTTACAATCTAAGTTAAAATATGCACACAAAACTCAATTATGCCTTCTCTTTCCCTTTCTCGATCCGTTTATCATCCTGCTCAACTACGAAACATAGATTCATTTTTTAAAATCCCTAAAAAATCATATAATTGCTAAAAATGAAAATTGACCACATAAAAACTCTCTTAGGCACCAAAGAAACATAAGAAAAATGTTAGAGTTCAAACAAACTTGCCCAAATGAAAATTGGCCACTATTCTTCAAGGTATAAAACTGAGTAATACATTTGATCTTTACATGATTTCTTGCTCAATTTGAGGTCTAGAGGCTATAAAGGTGTGTCTATTATGACTTAGTGGCTTAATATAAGCTAAAATGAAGAAGTGGGGATGGAGAATTTCTCCATGGTAGTCGTCGGCCAAGCTAGCGAAAAAAAAGGAGGTGTTTTTTTACTATTCAAATGTTGACTTAAAAATGACCATTTGACTTATATGTGTGTCATTTTTTATAAAAAAAATATTTTCTTTTCCTCTTCCATTTTTTTTAAATTGAGACTCAGTTTCTTTCCTCTAATTTAACTCCCAAAAATTAAATTAATTCATGTTCTATAAGCCTCTAAATATCTAAGCTTGAAAACTATAAAAAAAACCAAATAAAATGTCATTATATACATAACCCAATTTTAGTAAAAATACTTTCCAATATCAAAAAAATTATAATACCAGTGCCATTAGGCTATTTAGAATTTTTAAGTATCAGGTTGTATAAATCTAGAAATTTTCTGAGCAACTTTTGAATATTTTATGGTTCACCTAAAACTAAGTCACTATTAATATGACACCGTCATAAAAATTAATTGTCATTTTTAACCATATAAATGAGTTCATTTTGACTTCAAATTTTACCCAAAATTATTTTATGATTAGTACTTCCATTTAGTAAAATTAGTGCCCCCAGCCTCAAGAAAACACTATTCATATCTCTTCATAACATTAGAGTTTTTTGGGCATTACAAGTTGGACTAGAATGGACCCACTAGTTGTGTCCCTTTCTATCATATGCACGTATGCCTTTTAACAGGCTTATGTGCAATTTGCTTTGGCTCTAATTTCATTAATCTTATGTGGCACTCCTAGGCCCCATTTTAGATTAATAATTACTCTAATTTAAGGCCTTTTAATCCTTTTAAAAGCCTATAAAATTTTAGATGCAATAACAATTAAAATTTGGACTTAACAAGGCTTAAATCCAAAAACTTGATTTTTCAAAAATCTTGATTTTTTAGACTTCACATTTGCAAGTGGGCCCTAAGCCCATTATTTATTTATTCTTCTTAATTTATCTTCCAATGATGTCTCATATCATTAGAACATTCAATCTCATTGAATCTTCCTCAAACTCCTTTTATATGTGTGACCCTATAAGTTTTTATAACAGCTTGGTAGTACATAGTAAATTAGAGTCCTAGTCCAACTAGGACTCTATAGATTCAATTTTATTGAATCAATATCAATTCACTAATTGATATATCACTTATATAAAAATTAAGAGAGGCATCTAGCCATGGATCTTGACTACCTAAGTGCTAAAAAGTCAAGTAGTTTGGCTTAACCCTTCCATATACAGTTATAATGCAATAAACTCATTTCACCATCTTTTACCTCATCCAATTTTGAGTATGGACTTATGCCAACTCATAGCTTAACTAAGCATGTCTAATTAAGCCCTGGACATATCGTTCTAATAATTTTACCTTTATTCATAAAATGCCCTTAGTGAATCACTTTCACACATGGCACTTTGCTTTAGCCAAAGATTCCTAAATATAGATTACTCATCAGAACTATGAGATAAACTCCCCATTGTAATATAGGGTGGTGAGTCTTTTATTGATTACTACCCCATCTTTAAGTATGTCATGCCACATCCAAGCACCTTACCATGTATACTTCTTGTTCGAAGTAAAAGCTTTAGAATTATGTATACTTCTTATTCGAAGTAAAAGCTTTAGAGTTGAAGGATATCACTCCATATTTAAGATAGTTAGTGACCTCAAGTCTAAGGATACTTGCACCACTGATATGATGAAATACTTTCACTGACATAGATTAAGTATCTATATAAAGATTGCATGGTGGGTCTTCGATGTACTTACTTACCAAGTAAGCATCCATATATTAACTTCAAGCATCTCTATGCCTATAGCTTATGAGAACTACTGCTTGATCCAATCAAAAAGTATAACATGTGCTATTCTATCTGTATTAACAATGTTCTATCTTGTTAATACTATGATAAGGGATATTTAGGCATATCACATTTGCATATAATAAGAATCCCACTTCATAATTTCCTCTGCACTGTGTTTTTATATGAGGGACTTTATAACATGGTTTAAGATATTGCAAACAATTATAAATAGTATATAAAAGTACCATGATATAAAAGAGAAATGTCTTATAGTATAAATTCACAAGGTTTGAATACATGAATATAACCCCATTACATAAGCTTTAGGGCATACTTCCAACATATGAACCATTCAAGTTTTTCATTAGATGACTCATGTTCCACAATCAAAGTTGACATCATGATTTTACATATATTATAACTCACGTTTCATCACATCTCGCATACAACCTATACATGTGCACACAAAATGCATACACATAACGCACATATATTGTACCTTATTTTCAACATATTGCATTCCTTTCCATTAAACATTATGCTAGCATGAATAATCATCCAAATGTAGCTCAATTATACACATTTTAACCAGATTGTCCTAAATTACCATTTTACCCTTTTTACATATAACATTCGATCAAGTGTACATTTCAACCATACAATTATTTTATCATTATTTCTTTATTATTTTCACATATTTAGCATACATTAAACTTATCATACTATAAAGATTATTTATTTTTATCGAGGATGAGAGTGGTTAGTGGAGTCACCACTCGGCCTCTACACTAGGACCTCTAATCTTTTGTACTAGAAATGTTTAGAATTTAGATCTTATTTATGCTCGAATAATATGCCTTCTTTATATATTGTAATATTTATCTATCCCGTATGCATGCATTATATTTAATAATAGTTATGTCACCTTTTCATGTGAAGAAATAAATTACGATATTTAAAAAATATAACAAGAGTAATTATACATCCAGAAAGTGGGTTATTGATTAATCATCATTTGACCTGACAACTACCCTGTAACACTTACATCCTGAGGCTCCATGAATAGTGCCAAAGGGTCTGAGAAGTGCACCCGAGGTATCGGGTCACTTTCAAGTGGATTAAGGAAGTGTCATAAGTCAAAAAAACTTTAAGGGGCTCTAAATGATGAAAAAGGCAAAATAAAAAAAATTAGCAGAACAAACAATTCATTCCGGGCTGTAAGCTACCCATTAGGCCAATAAAAATTTTTCAATCAAGGACTGACCCGAGATGTATCGGACAAACTCAAAAATAGTGGACCTTGAAGCTAGAAAATCATATTGATTCAAATGGTGAAAGAATTTTTAGAATCAAAGGTCATTTGCAAAATCTCATATTTTTTAGGTTGGCACGCAAATCAAGGCAATATGAAAATTGCCCTATCGGTGGAATTTGGCCATGAAAATTTATGAGCAAGTAGAGGGGATTAAAATAGGAATTTAAAAATAGATGGTGTAATTTTTAAAGGTTCGAGTGAATTTTCAAAGTTTTCCAAAAAATTGAGATGGTTCGAGAATTTTCGGGACAATTTTGAGGTGTCAAAATGGGGCCCACAACAATGCCAAGTGGCTGACTAACCTTGCCAAATGGCAAAAGGCATAGGACAAGTGGATTTCCACTTGTAAAGAACAAAAACTCATATTGCTCATTTCCTCCTTTCTGCCCAGAATTCTAGACGTAACCTCCTCTATATTTTAGCCATAACTTTCTTCTCCTATGGCTAAATGTAGTGATTCTAGTGGCTAAAAATTATTTAGGATGTTAGGGATCAGTAAGAAAAAAATTAGGCCAAAAGGAGTTGTGGTTTGGGAGAAAAAAATCGAACAATATGCCTGGGTCAGAATAGTCACAAAAAATGACACCAAGGTGAGTTTATAGTTGTATCTCCCTCATTTCTTGGGCTTTTTGGGTGCTTCTTGATGATAAATTGTAGATAACATCCATGTGGTAGTGTTTATAAGGGATTGGTGGCCATTAGAGGGTATTTGGAGGCCCATTGAGGAGGCATAAGATCACTATGCTTGTTGGAATTGGGGCTAGAAGCATAGGCTGGATGGGAAAGACATCTTCAAAGTGTTATGTAAGTGAACTTATTGCCTTTTCTTCATGTGTATGGGTGCCTAGAATTTGGCCATGGAATTTGCCTAGTTTCAGTGGCTTTGATGCTTAGATTTTAGTCATGGACTTAGCCTAATTTTAATTGGCTTTTGTGCCTATATTTTAGCCATAGATTTGGCCCAGTTATAGTTGGCCTAGTGCCCAGTAAAATAGTAAAAAGAACTTAAAAACCGAGCTTAATTTAGACTTAAAATAGTCCCAGAAGACTAATTTCCAAAAGTGGTCTAAATGACCTATAACTGTTCAATGACCTCTACCTGAACCAAAAATATCATTAGACTAGAAAGTATTGACTTTTCAAGTGGAAACATTATGATAAGTCATAACCTAAGATACTTTGATTTTGATCATAATAGACTAAAATTTTTTGACAAAATTTTACCCGGTAGAGCCAAAAAGTGGCCATACCAGTCTAAGTAAATTTTTAATGTATCAGACAAAATTTTTAACGGTCTATTTTTAAGACTTAAATATTATAAGAATAATTTTGGCTAATAAATAAAGTTAAATTAAGCTACTTAGCCCACTAGTTAGACACCCACTAGATGGGTTGACTGGTTAACTTAAGGTTTTACAGCTACTAGTTGGTGCCTGGAGAGGTATGCGGACTGATCTCTATTATGTCATCTAGTTTTTGATCATTTTTATTGATGGTTAGAGAGGTCTATAGACTGATCTCCATTATGTCACCTAGTGATTGTTGATGATTTGTGATTGGAGAGGCCTACGGGCTGATTTCCATTATGTCACATAGTTATTCATTTGTGGTTAGGGAAGCCCATGGGCTGATCTCCATTATGCCACTCAGTTATTTTTATTGTGTCTAGGGAGGCTACGACTGATCTCTATATGGCATATATACTGGTGCAACGGCATAAGTCCAGAATGGGGACCACTGCACTAGTTTATTATCCCTCTAAATCCAATATCTTATAGTGTCATCTTCCTAGTCGAGCCAGAGAATTAAATTAAGTAAATGACTAGACTGAGTATGGACATATAAATTAAGCATAATGGAATAGTAATTCCTGAGTTTGACAAGATACAAACAAAAGGGCAATTTAGACATTTTGCATAGATATGCCAAATCAGTTACAATGAAACAAATTAAGAAATAGGCAGAATGATTATTAAGATTGAAGTTTAAGCTTATTAAATGACTTTTACTCAGGGGATAGTAAATATACAGTAAAAGGGCATTTTGGTAAATTTTTCACAAAAAGGTGAATAAAGTAATTTTTGGTAAAGCATGTTAATTAAAAATATATAATACTTGTCTTAAATGATTTATTTAAGTTAAAAATGTAATTTCCAAACCAGACAAATACCTTAGGGGTAATTAAGTAATTTAGCACCCCAGTGAATACTTAAATTATTTAATGAAGTAAAATTATACTTTTAACTGCATAGGTTAGTTAATAATATTACACCATGATTAAACTATTTTAAGTTCACCATTGAGTATCTCATATACTCAGTGTACTGGTTTTAGTGTACAGGTACACAACAACAGGACCTACCTCATAAAGAATGATAACAACGGTTCAGAGGATACAAGTGAAGACCTTGGATGTGACTTTTATATAGATATGTTATCCATGTACTTAGGTGGGAATGGGCAAGAAATGTATTTAGGCTTTGAGATGTAATGTAATTGAGCAAATATAACTTGCTGATGTAAATTAAGTGATTATATTTCTTCTTTGGTGAATGAATGAATATATGTGATGTTTATGTGAGCCTAAGGCTCTATATTTATACATGTTCATCTGTGGCCTGAGGCCTATGTTGGATGTGTGTTAGAAGATGATGATAGGTTGAGAATGGGGGACTAGATGGGTCCAGGTGTTATGGATTACTTATAAAAGTGTTTAAATAGGCCTATTCAAATTTTGAGTTAGGACCCAGGCAATCGTTATGATGCTAAATTTTTAGGTGAAATTTTAGTGTTAGTTGATCTCCTCTATAATGATTGGATCATATTGATCCTTACCTAAATGGACCATAAGAACTTATGGAAGTGATTTTGGAATCAGATAGCTTGATCTGGAGAGAAATTAGTAAGAGTTAAATGAATGACCCTAGGAGAAAGTTTAGGATGGGTAACCCGGCAAAAAGTGCACTGCTTATTGGGTTTCTTTAGAAATCTAGTAGGGGGCGTCATCTACCCATAATTCCATAGTAATTGGTAGTAATTGCCCAACTCCCATCTCTAGGAGATTAGCCATTGTTAAAATACATTTGTTATTGTGACTTTTGATTAAGAAAATTGAAATCCATTTTGCTAGGGAAAACACCATTTAATCATTTAAAAAATCATTTGATGTGAGGTTTTAGGTGTTTAGCATGTAAAATAGGTTATTTACTACCTATTATAACCTAAAAGAAGCAATGAAATAGAAAAAGTCAAAACCAAAAGAAATAGTCCAAGGTATAAAACTGGTTCTGCCTATACGATGTTAAGTCCGTGTAGACTCCATAAGGCTCCAGAATAGGTCCATGTAGACTATTGTTCGTAAGGTATGTCCTTCCGAACCTCCACTCTAGTGAGAAGGGTCACTTGCATACAACGCAAAGGAAAAGCTTAATGGTACCAAGTAAAGACTCATAAGGATACATAAAGAAGACAAGTATACAAATAATGTCAAAACTAAAAATCAGAGTTAATGTCTGCATAGACTACATTCCTCATGAGAGCGAGTCCGTGCAGACTTATAATATAGAATACACAAAGATGAGACAAGATCATCTATATGGACTATGTTCCTCATGAGAGGGAGTCTGTATAGACTAAACGGCAATTTCAGTATATCCATAATATACATATTAGAGAACAGGATAATTATACAACATGAAATCATTAGAGGATTATATCAATGCAGTAAGTAGAATACATTAGAACATGATAACTAAAACAAATAAGACACTGTTATCAATCTTAAGTCTATGCGAACTACATGTCATATACATATAAAGAAGATAAGTCCATACAAATGTAGCATGCTTACAAATAAGTTCGTGCAATGAAAATTAAAGAATATTTATAACATGGAAACAATCAATTACACACGGAACAACTTAAAGGGATGACTTACTCCTATGATCAAAGTGGGGATTACATAAAATCACCACACTTATGATCAATCTTTGGAAATCTTAGGTCTATGAAAATAATAAGAATATGTATAATGAGGAGCCTTAGATCTTAACTTGTGATTGAGCTTTTGAACAATGGCATAAAATGTAAAGGTTTGGAAAAAGAATAATTTTGAGTAAAGGCTAAAAGACTAGTAGATCATATCCTAGTTGGAGTTCTCACCTAAACTTATAGAATGGGTCTCTCAGATACTCAGAACACTATTTTTTAAGAGCCTCCAAGCTTCCCCGATTGTCCCTTTATTCACATGTCCCGAGGGGCTATTTATAGCCTCCAAGATGCTAAATTCTACTTGTGGATTTGGTATGGGTTTCATCGCTTAGTCCATATGAACCATAAATGCTTCGTCTGTGTGGACTAATATTGTAACACCCCCTATCTATTTTGTGAGAAAATAGATAAAGGACATCACTTCCCAGAGGTCACCCATCCTTGGATTTCCCTAGGCGATTTTCATTTAACTTCTACTAAGGTTTATCCTATCCTATGTGAAATTTTTTTTAATAGGATTAATAGTCTGTGATACGCTTCCCAGGTATGTGACATTCATATGCCTAGTCTTACGTCCAATTATTAGCCTAAGCTATTGCCTATAGCTATAAACTCTGTTTCTTCAGTTATAAGCCAACACGTAAATTGTCTAAGTGTAATATTACCTAACAACCCAGAGTAACATGCATGAGTGTTTGTATCTACTAAAACATATCAATTTAAAAGGACATCATCTTACCTGGATAGTCTTCGGCTATACTGTTGGTCACTTTTACAATGCCAGTCAAACCTATTACCTATGCACCGAACAACCGATACACTGAGTATACACTCAGTGGTAAATTTAACGAAATATGCATTTACCATAAACTCAATTATACATACAATCAAGCCTCTAATACCAACTAATTATTACCTAAGTCTTATCCATAGATTTTCCTATTATCTTAAGCCCCTCTTAAGGCAATATTTTAAGAATATCACTAGTTTACTCATACTACATCATATCAACCTTTAACCTATGTTTTCTGATATTCTTCCTATCCTTACTCATTTTTTCATTAATATACCTTTATGCAATTATCTTTCTTAAGACTCACGTTACATTGTTTAGATAGTTTGTCAACTTATTTTTATTATTACTTAATCAGCTTTCTATTTTAAGTCCTTTATCATTCTGATATGGAATGTATTATATGTCTGACTTTGATTAGGTAATCCATTCAAGGTTTATTCATGATGGTCTCACCCCTTTATAACTTATCCCTTTTCTATATGCTTTTGTTATCCATCATTGTTCCATGATTCCTTTACTTCCTTCAAGATTTATCCCAAAATTATATATGCTTATTCAGTATCCTTTTATAGCCTATTTTCTATTCTTATTGATTTTACTCGCAGGTTGTCTCAAGTATTATGGCTAAGATACCAGTCTTTTTATTAATGTCACTAAATCCATTCAAGTTTCTCAGTTATTTCATTTAAAACCCTTGAGATTTAGGAAGAACTCCTAACCACTAGATATAGGGAATTATGTTGTGTAGTAGCCCCCATCTTAGGCCTTGATAGCTGCACCTACCTAGTCCAAGAACCAAACGGATATCAACCAATATAGTGGCCCACATTTTGGACCTCAATGTCTATACACACCATTCATCCAATAGTAGGGATTAATTCCTCAAAACCTCCCAATACCAAAAAGGCAAATAGCAAGGATCAGTCCGAGGACCTCCTAATATTTGTAAAAGGGATAGCAAGGATCAACCCCATGGGACCTCCCAATATCCCAATACATATCATCATAAGCAACATATCTGGTGAATAGTAGGGATCAGCCCTATGGGACCTCTCAATATCCACAAGTGGGTAGTAAGGATCAGTCCGTAGAGCTCCCAATACTCGGAGTGTTCAAACTCAAATAAATACTCAACGGCTGCACCTGCTGTGCATAAGCTAAAATCTATTCAGACTCAGCCTCTAGTAGCTGCTAATCCCTAGTTGACCGATCAACCAATCCAATGTATACTCACCCGGTGGCTAATATCCATTTTATTTATCTGTACAACCATTGCTCATTAATTTCATTATTTGAATATCCATAATGAAAACATTACCCTTATTTTATTCATTTGCTAGTTTTTAATTTAAACTACTCATTCAGTGCCATTCTAGTTTCACTGGTTTCCCATATTCCTAACTCATGTTTCATTTTCCTTATTTTCATCATCTAATCCTCTTTTAGCTTATTTTTATATTTGGTTGTTGTTTCCTTTTCATGTGAAAGTGTACATCCTTTGCTTTATTGTCATTTGTCTTAAAATATGTTATTCTCTTAATCTATGCTATCTTTCTTTTACCATAAGATGATAACTTATTTTTCCATGTCTGGTATTTTACCTTTTTACTCTTAGGATCTTAATGGTACTTATTACTTGTAATACTCAATGTTAATCTTAGTG
>CANXYI010875656.1:0-10479 GCA_948208565.1 Hura crepitans
TGTGCTAGTATTGCTATTATACATTACATAAGTTTCTTCCATTTCATTTCATGCAATGCCATCAATCACTTGTATATCATGCATATAAAGAATAATATTACATCATGAGCACAATTTAACATACATTATGCATACACCAATTTCTTAACAGACATGCATATTTGAATAGGCATAATGAATCTAAATTGACATATATTGTGCCCATATAATCCCATAACTTGTATGTATAGCTACATAGCATACATTACACCAATTAAATTCATTTAAATCATAGTGGCCTTATACTTGAGCTTATTGTTTATTTGGCAATCATTACTTAAATAATGATTGTATTTATTAGTTTTTCATTATTTAAAATTATACCTATGAAAGTTACTCCAATCCTATGGATAATAGGATCATAATTTATGTTATGGCCTATATTTTGGAACTGACAACAGTTGCACTAGCATAGCGCAATGTCTAACCCAACTTACATGGCTACACCAACATAATATTTTATGTAGTGGCCCCAATATGACCTTTACCGATAGCTGCGTCCACTAAATCTGAAGGTCAAAACATACATACCCACAGGTAGACTACAAGTGTACCATTGGGCATCATATAAGCACTAAAATGCCTTAGTAGCTGCTATATCCCCTAGTTGATCAGTCACCCTTTTCCTAGGTTGTTGCATCTCATGGGCTAAAAACTATTAGTTTTAGTTTCACCTCATTAATTAAGCTTACATAGCTTTTATCATGCATATTTTAGTTATTGAATGACTTAAACTACTTATGTTTATCAAAAACCACATTTTTGGCTTTTATGTCCATTTTGGCTCACATTATGCCATATTCACAATCAAGTGCATTATCCACCTCATTTATGGATTTATATCATGCATTCAACAAATACATTTTTAAACTAAGGTCATATGGCATTTAAGTCCATTTATGCCTTTATATTTATTAAATCTCTAACTTATGGCATAATATGGTCTTAATAACCCTTTTTAAGGTCTATTTTGGGTTTTAGTCTTCTTGAGGTCTTAACTCCATTTCTATCCTAATTTACTTTATATGCTTGTTTAGAAATATGAATTAAAACATACATGCTCAAATCTTTACACAATTCAAGAAACATCAAATATTTAGCCTATTATAGGCCATTCGACCATATTAGGTGATTTAGGCCAACTTAGTGTTTGTTATCATCACACCATATGACCATATTTCACAACCATATTTTAACATCATTAAACTTTAAGGACTCAAAAATTATGAGTATTTAGGCCTTCTTGGACTTTTCGGCCATTGAGGCCTTTTTAGCTTTTATTATAGAACTTCTTTTTATTTCAAGCTCATTAGGGGTTTAATAGGTCATTTGTATTTAAGTATGCATGTTAGGTCATTTTCACTCATCTTATTCAACTATTACAATAACATTTTCATTTATGCCACATAACTATATATATCTTTAAATTTAACATGCATGGATATTACTTATGCCTAGTCATTACATCATTCAGCCATACTTATTAAACTACCTTAATTATTTCTTTCACATATATTTTGTCATCTTAAGGCATTGAATTCCACCACAAAACATAACTCAAAGATGTTAGATATGCACTTCCCTACATATGTCGTGACGCATTACACATACACACGATAATCCTTTTACATGCACAAAAGTCATCACTCTCATCACACACTTTATGTCACTCAGCCATCCCATTAAAGTGACCACTAAATACATCTTTCAAGCTAAGCAATTAAGACACAATTTATGTTCATTTAACTATTAATTCTCAAATTAGTTATTTCAACCTAATTATGTTACATAATAAGCTATTACTAGCACATATTATGTTTTTAACCTCTCCTCTCCATATATTCCAATCATTTAAAATCATTTATTATATTCATTACATGGCCTATTATATAATTAATCATGCCATTTATGTCCATACACACAAATAAGCAATTAATGCCTAATTAACATATTAGGTGTAATTAGTGGCGTTAAATAAAAATACACATCCTATTTTGATTTCACATATTGAGAAGTTTGAGGAGGTTTCTAGACACTTGCCTATGCCTTCGTTTTCCCTTTGTCACAATTCAAGTTAGAAGTTCCTAACATAAACCCCAAATAACTTTAAAAATTTGTAATAAATAAACTGTAACTCTAAAATTCAATCTAAAGCTATACACCTACTCTTGGGCCCCTCTAGTATCTAGAAAAAATATCAAAAGTCAAAAATTCTTTCTCAAAAATTTCACTTCTTATAGGTTTCCCATGGCACAGAGGCTCTACAGTTCAATTTATGTGTGGAGATTTTGGCTCTAAGGAAAGGAATGAAGAAAGAAAAATGGTAGAGGAGGAGGAGAATATGGTTGCTGATTATAGGAGAAAATGAATAGTGATTTGTCTACATGGATAATTTTTGACCTTTTTATACTCCCTTTTAAAAATGATTTATTTAGCTATTTTCCCTCCAATTTTTCTTCAATTCCTGAGCCTATTAAATTGCCATTTTTGTGCCAATAAATCACTTTAATTAAGCCTTAAATGTTAAAAAAAATATGAACTGAAAAACCCCAAATTGAATTTATTCCATTATTTTTAGATTGCTTGATTTCTAGAAAAATTACTTCCTGATGTCAAAAAAATTTTATTTCTGTGCCATTAGATTTGTTGGAATTTTTAAGTATCAGGTCATAATATTTTCATAATTTTCTTAGCAACATTAAAATTAATTTATGGTTCAGCTTTTCTATGGTCACTATTCTCAAGACATTGTAGTAAAAACTTTCTTAGCATTTTTAACCACTCTAATAACCTTCGATTGACTTCAAACTTTTACAAAAATTATTTCATGATTAATTATTTCCCTTAGTGACTTTGGTACACCTAAGGTCTTGGAAACACTATTCATCTTAAGAAAGTATTATTCATAATTGTCAGGATTTTCGAGGCGTTACATGAATGCCCTCAACTGCTTCTCATTCATTATATTTCTTTTTCTAAATCCCACCTCTTTCCATACAATTTAGGTTAGCCAATGTGTTAGGGTTAAGAGAATGACCCCTAAACTAGTATTTTGATGATTATTTAATGGCATATGGAGAAAGACACAGTGAAAAAGAGGAGGGATAGAATTCGGCCATAAAGAGGGGTTAAAGGAGAAGGTTGGCTGGTTTTTAAGGATTAAATTATAATATTTTCATTTATACAACCCAAATCTAATGTTTGGAATTAAAAAAGAACTAACATATCTAGGTTTTAGATTAATCCCAAGTGTCCCTTTTTCTTTTATATTTATTTAATTTAATTAATTTTGGATTGCTAAGATCTGCTATTCACTACTTGATTCAATAGCCACCTTTGCATCATGCTTATCTAATTATTTTGTTATTTTCCTTATTTAATTTGATTAATATATTTTTAATCATTTCACATGTAAATAAATTATGGTATTATGATTTTTGAATTCCTCTAATTATTTTAGTCTCAGGATGTGTAGGTTTTAGATTTTTCTGAGCATTTTTTGGGAATTTTTAATTAAAGCCTAAAGGGTTACTATTAAGTATTGACTATAACTAGATTTTATTTATTTTTAACCTTTTATATGACCTCAAATGCTTCTCAAATTACAAAATATTTCATCTTATAGTTTATACTACCACATGTTATGGTTAACTCAAATTAACCCTGGGATGCACTATTCATGCCCGAATTATTACTATTCATCGATCCCCTTTTGAAACTTATCCTTTTCCACATTTTCATGTTCTTTCATACCACATTCATATTTTTTGCCCTTTGTTCGCATCCCTTATGTTTTCCTTTGGCTGATCAAACTGAAATAGTCGAAGACACGACCCAAGCATTACTCCTCGAGTCTCAAAAGATGAGAAGAAAGCTAGAGAAATCTAGGGCCCCTCCTATTTAATTAGCATAGGAGGAGCGAGTTGGGCACCACAAGGTAGGAGTCGCCACCTAACCAAAGTCAGGAAATACATTGTAAGGCTAAAACCAGAGTAGTTCAGAACCCTACTCTTATTTATACCTTAAATTAATACGAAAGTTTGGTTTGAATTTATAATATTATTCCTTTTCTCATGTGATGTTTTACAATTAAAGTAAATCATGTATTCATATATGAGAATTTACAAAATATATTAGCAAAAAAGTAAATAGGTGTTCGGAATTAAAATATCATACATGAAATCGGGCAATTAATTATTTTGAGAACTTTGGTTCTCGTATGCCAATTTTGGAAAATGGATTTTATTATAGTGACTTTTATTGAAATTAGGTGATTGGTTTGAGAACTTTGGTTCTCATATGCTAATTTGGAAAAATGGATTTTATTGTACAGACTTTTATTTGGAAGAATGGTATGAGAACATTGGTACTCGTATGCTAATTTGGAAAAATGGATTTTATTGTGGTGACTTTTATTTGGGAAAATAGTTTGAAAACTTTAGTTCTCGCATGTCGATTCTAGAAAATGGATGTTATTGTTGTAGCTTTTATTAAGAAGGAATCAGAATTCATTTTATTAGTAAAACACCGATTTATTGGGTAAAAAAATGATTTGAATTATTATTTCTTTTTAACATGTAAACTTATTTTTCTACCTAATTCGGCGTTCATGGAATATTTCGGGATTGAGATTAGAAGTATCATACAAAAAATTGGGTGATGGATTTAATTTGAGAACTTTGGTTCTCACATATCAATTTTAAGAAATATTTTTTCTCTATTGTAACTTTTATTAAGGAAATTCAAAACCCATTTTATTAATAAAACACTAATTAATTAAATAAAATATTATGGTTATTTTTTCAATCACATGAAAAATCATTTTTCTAATTATTATAGCATTCATGGAATATATAAGGAAATAATTTGAAAATATAATACATGGCAATTACCTAAAATACATCCTAATCGAATAAATAATAAAAAATAAAATTACATTTTGGGATACCTAAAATACAATCTAACCAAGAATAGGAGATAAAAGGGAAATCGATAGAAAAATATGCAGAACACAAAACAAAATAGATAATAGAAAATAATAGGTCGTTAAAATATTACTTCACCAAGATTTAATGAGATGGCCGAAAATATAACAATCAGATCTCAAATAATCAAATAACTCATATCAGAACAACAAAAATAATATATTAGTATGCGAAGCAAAAATAGACAGACAAACAGAAATAAAATAAAAATGAACAGTCTCACAAATATAAAAAAATATAAAAAATATTACACAAATAAATTATCACATCTAACTGGTAGATGGATAAAGTAAAAAGGAAAATGAAAATAGCAAAAAGGACAAAAATAATATATTTGGATACAAAGCAAAAATAGAAGGATAGATAAAAATAAAATAAAAATGGGTAGTCACACAAATGTAAAAAAATATTGCCTAAATAAATTACCACATCTAACTGGTAGATGGATAAAATGGAAAGAAAAATGAAAATAGTATAAAAATGGGTTAGTTGACACACCAAGTATATTTGCCTTCAGAAAAAATCTTGATCGGATAGGAAAACTATGCTTGAATCTTCGAAAAATCCAAAAAATGGTGTTAAAAGAGTGTTTTTCCTTTTTTTGGTGTATTTTCTCTCTTTAAAAATGACTAACCTTGCCAAGGAAAAGCCCATTTGGCTTTTATACACATTTTTTGAGGCTAAAAATAGCCGTTTTAGGATGAAAATGGCTATTTTCGGCTCAAAACTGCTAAAACAGCTGTTTCATGAGCAAAATGGTTGTTTTGGCCATTCTAGGCCAAAACATTCATTCGCTTCATAGAAACAGCCCGTTTTGGCCTGAACGGCCAAAATAGGCATTTTGGTGACCAAAACAACCATTTTGGGCCCAAAATGACTGTTTCTTATACAGAAACATCCTATTTTAGGCCAAAGCAGTTAAAATAACCATTTTGGCCCTCAAAACAACCATTTTTGTGTTGGCCATTTTGGGCCCAAAATGGTCATTTCCTTCACGAAAAAGGCTCATTCTTCCTAAAACAACCATTTTCTCTTGGAAAACGGCCGTTTTAACTTTTTTTTAAGGAAAATTTTGAGATCTTCTATTTAGACATAAAAAAACCCCTTTTATTAGGATTTTTGTCCTTTTCATCATCATTAGGCAAACTAAACCTAGAAGCCCTAAAGACCTAGTGTCTACAGTTGCCCCTAACTTTAGGGAGGCGACTACAGAATGTGTGAGGTGACCCAAAGTTTGGAAAGGAAAAGGACATGTACCTTATGGGGTAATCTTCTTGTAAGAATTGCCATAACTATAGTTAACAAGGTCTGGCTAGTTCTACAAGACATTGCACCCAAAGTTGATTTGGTTCAGGCAGTACTACGAGACATTGCACCTAAACTCGAGTAGTGCTATAAGACATTGCACTTGAAGTTGGTTTGGTTCAGGTAGTGCTGCGAGATATTGCACCTGAACTCGGGCAGTGCTATGAGACATTGCACTCAAAAACAATTTGGTTTAAGTGGTGCTTATGAGACATTGCACTTGAACTCGAGTAGTGCTATAAGACATTGCACCCAAAGTTGGTTTGGTTCGGGCAGTGCTGTGAGACATTGCACCTAAACTCGAGCAGTGCTGTGAGACGTTGCACCTAAAGATAATTTAGTTCAGGAAGTGCTTGTGAGACATTGCACCTAAAGATAATTTGGTTTAGATAGTGCTATAAGACATTGCAACTAAAAATTTCTTAAAAGGACACATTTGTGAGGTTGCCTAGAAGATTTAGGTTGCCCCCTGTGTAGAAAAAATGAAGTAAAACAAGTTAGTTCATCAGAGGTCATTTACAACATGAATGCATACTGTGTGTGTGAGTGCATTTTTTTGAATTCATGTCATGATTTTGAAAATTATAATTTTATACTTTTTCCTTATTGTTCTTCTCTCCTTATTTTGTTATCTATTTATTATTTGTTATCATTATTTATCAAGTATTTATTGTTTTATTGTTTTGTCTATGTTTTGCCAAAGAAAATAAAAGTAATGGGCAAAATATGTCAATTTTATAAATGAATACTTTTTTAGTACAAAACCTTTGTGTCATAAACTAATATGTACAGACGAGTACAATAAAATAAAATAAAGCAAAGATAAAGTAAAGGATATGGAGTCAGAGGCTATCTCTAGTTTCTCAGCATTTGAAGCTTTGCCTCTATTACCTCTAGTCTTTAAGTGGTCCAACACTCGGACTCCTCGATCCTCACACTCAGGTTGTTATGGGTGCACTACAACTATTATATCATCCAAGTCTTTAGGATTTAGAAAAGAGACTCGAGTGATGGTAGAGGTGGCACTAAAAAAATGGACCTACCTCATCAATTCGTTGCCTCTGGGCTGGCCTCTTAGGAGTCAAGTCTATCCCCAAAAGCTACTTAAGATCTAATGCGAACTAATCATCCCTGCCTAGCTACTCCCCTATCTACTGATCTAATTCAGCATCTGCAGTAGCCTGTAGCCTACCGATGCTTGAGGTTCAACCTTTGTGATCTCGATGGTGATGCAGGTGTTTTAATCAACCCATAATTACTGTAAAAAAGACTTACCAAGGTGCTGCTTTGAGATGCCTAGTCTAAGTAATATGGCGGTAACAACTCCTCTGATGATGATCCCTTTGCCTAGGGATTAGCTGGCATAGTGCAGATGCTTGAGGATAGTCTAGGTTAAGTTAAACAAAATATTATGCTCTATAGCCTAGAGGCTATATAACTCAATCTAGTTTAACTGACTAAAGCTGCCAATACGTCTGAGGTAGTTGAGAGCCAAAACGTGGTGTAGGTAGTGGTGGACTGGGTCTCAGATGGCAAATGCATTAGTCTAGTTGGAGTTGTAGATAGAGCCATGCTGACCAATAGACCCCTAGTGCTTGTTCAGGCTCTTAGGGACCTTTGTGTCCCCATCTGTAGGCAAATGTAGTAGCTCAGTGAAATGCAAAAAAGAGATATTGAACTTGCTCCCTAATACAGCAAAATGGATGGCGGATGCATCGTCCGATCGGGGCTATCGAAATAAAAAGGTGCTGAGCAATTCTAGCATGACGGCTAGATAGGTGGCACGCCATAGCAGGTAGAACTCTCACTATCCCACTTAGGTGAGCAGCTGATCCACTTGGTCCAAAATACCTAAATCTCATAGTGTTTGGGTGTACATATATGAAAATGGTAAAAAATAAAAAAAAAATTAAACCTTTTATACTAAGGTGATGGCCTGTGAAAATGGCCATTTTCTAAGCCGAAAATGGCTGTTTCGAGGCTTGAAAATGGTTGTTTTGGGGCGAGCCTAAAATGCCCATTTTCTGACTCAAAATGGCCATTTTCGACTAGAAAACGCCCGTTTTCTTGCCCAAATGCCTATTTTTGTCCCAAATGCCCTTTTTTAATCCTTTAAAGCTATAAATACCCTAATACATGCATAAATCATCATGCCACTTGAGTTTTTTCCTCATTTTTGCAACAAAGAGTGATGAATTCCCTAAAAAGCTTCATAAAATTCTTGATCTCCCTTCTACATAGATAATTTCCACCTTTGCTCTCTTCAGCAGCCTAAAATTTCTCTAAAGAGTGCATCTTGATTAGACTTTTCTCAAGATAGCAACCTAATTTTGGGACCCATAATTCCATGTCTTTCAATTTTCTCATCAAGAGCTGTGCCCCCTATCTATAGAATTCGCTGTAATTTTGGGTATGTTTCATTCTTTCAATGCACTACCTTGCTATCTGACCTATTTTCCCCACTACTCGTATGAGGCCATCGATGCACTGGGCATATTGCCGTCTTTGGCTGCTAGATGGGTCCCATGGAGAGGACTAGTCTCTCTGAGTGCACTGTTGGATTATGCTAAAAGCTATATAGACATTCTATCCCTTCAAGTGGGTGCATATTTATTCATATTCTTCTCCAAATATTTGATAGGTTCAGTTGAAGAACACTCTAGAGACTATTAGCTATTTAATGTGATCAATGATTTGAAGAAAGGGTTAAATCCTCTTCCTCTGATCTTGGCTAAAACAATTCTTGGTCTGGACACTGTATAGTCTGGAGAAGCTAAGTTCTTCCATGGGAGCCCACTTTTGCTTTAGGTTTTTTTTAATAGACCGCCCCAGGAAGGGGTTTTTACCCTATTCTCTAGTTTGCCTTTTGCCTAAGAAGCCTTTACTAGTTTTCATTCCTAGCAGACTCTTTAAGGATAGACTACCCTTATAAGTTTTCACCCTACCCTTTGCTTAACTTTTGCTTAGGACACCTTTGTAGGTTTTCATTCCTAACGGCATTTTTTTATGTCTGGCTATAAGTGAATCTTTGCCTATTGGATGATCCTTCACCTTATGTCCTTAGATCTTATGGCTTAAAGTATTTGCTATCTCGAGTCATTATGCATTGTTTCACAGATGTTGAGTGATGGGTTTCATGGCTGAAGTCTCTAATAGATGATGCTATAAGTTTCAGAAACCCCTGTATTTGCTTATAGTATGTGCGGTATAGTGGTCCATCAGACTATGTTCCTCTAGTCGACTTTCATAAGGTTACCTTTTGCATCCTTGACTATTGCATGAGGCAGCTCAGTGAGACCCAAAAGATTGTAACCTACCTATTGTCTTTTAGAGGAGGAGATATATCTGCCACCTTTACTTCTAGTTATCATAGCCTATAGAGGTGATTACCTCTAAAGACGAATATTGTACCCAAGGTCATTTGTAACTTTCAAACTTCAAATGCATATAAAGAATAGGTAACAAGCCCTATTTGGACAACTAGACCTGCTGGCTAAAAATGGGTGGCGAGAGTAGCAGTAAGAGGTAAAGGATTTAAAAAAAAGAAGCAAAAAGAAACTTCTCTAATTTTATTTTGTTTATTTCTTCCTTTTTTTGTTGTATTTAATATTATACTTCTTTAATTTATAAAACACTTAATTGTGCTTATTAAAGTGGTCCTATCTAGCGGCATCATATTGGCATTTTATGATAATCACAATAAGACATTAATGCGATAACACATTTCCTCATTTAATCAAGGGAGATCTTAATTACATCTTAAACTCCTGTCGTCAATTAGCCCTTGTGAATTTTCTTGATTGAACATTTTCTCTCAACCCCTAATTGTTGTATAGGAAGCCTTTTTTCAGTTTTCACCATATCGGGGTACCCACTTTTAGTAAGGCTGTTGTTTATCGATTTTTGACCCGTAGCTATTATTTCTTTTCTTTTTCTCATTTATATGTCCTGACTCATAGAACCTTTTCAGCCTATCCATATTCATAGGCTCCCTTAATTCATTTCCACCATAATCTGTAAGGACTACAGCATCCTTGAGTAACATTTGCTTAAAGATGAATGGTCATTCCAAATTTGGTTTGAACTTTCCACTTGTGTTAGGTAATCTCAGTCTCATCTACTTAAGGAAGATCGGAAGAGCACACGTCTG
>CANXYI010875726.1:0-10097 GCA_948208565.1 Hura crepitans
TTTGTTTATGTGTATTTTGGCCACCACTAGTTATTCATCCAACCTATTTTGTTTTATCATTTTAAACATTTTAATTTAGTTCTTTTAAGTCCTAATTTTGTCTACTAACATTAATCCTACTTTAATTATTTATACAAGTTAAAATAACAACTTCTATAATATATTTAATAACTAAAAATTCCATCAATATATGTACTCATGCAAATTTAATTTTGCTTCTCCTCTTTCCTTGTTTTTCTTAATTCTTAACATCCTAAAATAGGCTTAATAAAATTCCCATCCATACATTTCATTCATCCAAGACAACATATTAACACTATACTTCACATGAACCATAAACATGTACTATTCTTATGCTAGAATACACATACCTTGTACACAAAATTTTCTCCTTGTGGAATTCATTCTATTCTCTTTAATCACCCTTCTATCACTCTTATCCACTATCAAACATTCAAATCCTCAAACTTCCATAACCATTGCCTCAGAAAAAAAATCATCAAAAATATCATTATACATAAAATAAATCTATTTCTACACCTCAAATAACCTCATAATTTACCTACTTTAGAGTGACAAAAAACATTTATCTTTTATCTCTTTCTAACAAATTTATAAGGGCTAAGATGTTAGACTAAAAGTGTCGCACTTCTTATGTATTATTTAGTGATTATGTGGGTAAAATTAAGATGTAAAAATGGTAGAGAAAGGGAGGAATGAATTTTAGCCATGAAGGGGGGAAGAGAGACATGTATGGGCTAAAAAAAATGAATGTTTAATTATTATTTACATATTTATGTGGTTAATGAATGATTAAGGATTAAAAGATAGTATTACAATGGATGGCTAGATAAAATCCATATGTATTTGTCTTCTAAGATCTTTTAATCATTTTCCATATCAAAATTATGTGTTACACTTGGATGGCTAGGATTTATCATGCTACTATTTAATCTAATGGCTAAAATGCTCTTTACACAAAGATTCTACCATTTTTCCTTAAATATATATGCATTTAATTGAATTTATTTCCTTATTTTTTTTTCTAATACCTCTCAAGTTCATAAAATTCCAACACTTAGAACTTTTGACAATTAGGATGTGCCACTTTCAAAAATTTCTAAGCACATTTATGAATTTTTCCATTTAGCTATAAATGATTTTTTTTTCACATTACACCATAAAATCCAAGTTTCATTTTTTATTTTTATCCCCTTATATGACCTTAAATGCTTTTTAAATTTTTTCCATAATGCTTTTCTTAATTAAAATGAATTTTTAGTTGGGTTAACTCTATTAGGCCTAGGAATAATATTCATGGCACAGTTGTCACTATTCACAAAGGCCTAATCCCGAGCCTCATTTTTCTCACATTTTCTCATCATTATCATGCCACATGTGTAATGCCCAAAAAATCCTAGTATTATAAATAGTACTTTTTTGGGATATAAATAGTGATTCCTGAGATCGAGAACACTAATTCTATTCAATGGAAATACTAATTATAACATAATTATGAGTGTCATTTAAAGTCAAAATGAGATTGTTTAAGTGGTTAAAAATGACTGCGAAGTTTTACGGTAGTGTCTTGGGAATAGTGACCAAGGCAAAGCTAAACCATAAATTATTTTCAAAGTTAATCAGAAAATTCTGAAACTAATATGACCTGATACTCAAAAATTCTAATGAGTCTAATAACATTGAAATTAGAATTTTTTGATATCAGGAAGTAATTTTTTGAAAATCAAATGACATTAAAAGTAGTGAATTTAATTGATTTTCCTCATTTTCTAAGCTCTAATTTTTAAAGGACTGTGGGGCAAAACAAGAGTGAACTTTATAAATAAAGTTAGCAATTATTTGGGTATAAAAAGAGAAAGAAAATTGAGGAAAAGGGAGGAGAAAATGAAATTTAAATAATTAAATTATGAAAATTATAAAAAGGTCAAATATTCTATAAAAAGTCAACATAATTCATTTTACTCCTTCTCGTCCCACATCAAAGAAGCTGACATCTTCTTCCATATGACTTTACCATTTTTGCTCATTTCTTCCTCAATTTAAGCCCCATCTTGTCGACTCAATTACATTTATGGATCCTCCATACCCTTTAGAACACTAAGAAAGTGGAATTTTATCACACCCCCTACTAGATTTCCGAAGAGACCCAATAAGTGGTACACTTCCTGTTAGGTCACCCATCCTAAAATTTCTCCCATGTGCATTTGTTTAACTCTTACTTGTTATGTACTATTTAATCCTATATAATTCCACATTCATTACTATCTATTCCTATAATTCATTTAGGTTCATACCATCATATGCATGCCAATACGGGGCAATTTCAAGTCAGTTAAGTTTTTCTTAAAATTCGATAACATAATAGCTACTTGGGTCACAATCTCAAAAATTTCAACATGTAAAACACTTTTATAACATATTCTCACATCTTCTGAACCTTTTTGGGCCCTTAGATATCAACCTAACATCACTATTCTATCAGACAGCAACATAAGCCTCAGGCCACAATCAAGAAAAACACAAGTTAGAGCCTCAGGCTCAAAAACATCAACACAAGCCATACATACTTAAAAGATTAATAACTTGCTGATGATAACATAGTCTGTACTCATATAATTACATTATGTGTTCCTTATATACATAACATCCATTTCCCACCTAAGTACATAAAGTGCAAAACTATACAAAATGTACATTATCAACTTTTTAATGAATAACCTCTAAACTTTATTACACGCTTTACGTGGTTACATCTTGGTTTTGGTTACCTATGCACCAAAATAGGCACGCTAAGTATATAACATACTCAATGGTGAATTCAAGCATTTAAAACATGTCTAGTAGTTTATTCATACATCTGTAATCATATTCTTATCTTGTTCTGATTTTCAAGTACCACCTAGATTAATAACATGCAAAATTACCAAATTGCCCTTATAAGTGTTTTTGTTAGTAAATTATCCAATTAATCATTTTAACTCATGTAAATTATAGTTTTAAGATCATTATTAACAATTGCATTCATAATCTTTAAAAATTAAGCTAATAAATATTACCCATGTAAAATTACCAAAATGCCCATGTATTACATTCCAATGTTATATGTATTCTATATTGTTCTTGTTTAATTTATTTTAGCTGGCCTGTATAGAAAGACAACATTGATAGACACTAGACCTAGAGGGAATAAAATAGGGTAGTGATCCATATTCTGGACCTCGACCACTGCACCGGCCTAATTAAGTTATAGCACCTAAGGTGTAGATAACGAGGTATGGTTTGCCTAGCAGACTGGTCTATCTAATAGACTAGTACAGTGGCCCTCTAAGACCTTTGCCACTATACCAGACTTATTGTTAAAGATCTATGATAGTTTGACTGTGTCTGCCCAATAGATTGGTCTATCCAACATACTAGTGCAGTGGCCCTTCAGGACCTATGCCACTGCATCGACAAAAATTAATACTAGCCTCAGGTGGCAAGGGTAGAAAGTTATCTATCTAACGGGCTAGTATAGTAGCCCCAATGTGGACCTAAGCCTCTATACTGGCCCTGTTTGAAAACTAGATAGTGCAGTAACTGCTAAAATCCCTAAGTTGACCGATCAACCCATCTAGTGGGTGTCTAACTAATGAGCCATTTAACCTCAATTTATATCCATTTCTTTACTGATCAACTTTTTATAATAGTCTTAAGTCAAAAATAAATAGTTATTAATTTTATCTTACAGTAGATTTTTAGCCTAGACAGTTATGGGCCTTATCGAACAGTTTCAAGTCACATTTATGATTGTATTTTTAGGCACTGTCATAACTAATATTTAATTCATAAATTCCCTAGTTTTATTTAACATTGAGTTACCATTTATTATCCCTTTACTGCCTATGTGGATTATGGGTTTAGGTAACAGTCAATTTAGGATAGTTATAGGTCTTTTTTTTTATTTTGCGACCATTAGTTTAAAGCTCAGTTCACTTCATTTTTCAATGTAACTTTCACCATTCATTTCATACATTCATAAGCCTAAAGCCAACACAAATTAGGCCACTTAAAAGGCTAAAACATAAGCATACATACCACTTCAAGTAGTCACATTATAATAGCCATTTTAGGCACATTATTTATTTACAAGCCATAACCCTTAGAAGCAAATTATAAGCCACTTTTCATATTCATTTTTCGTGCCAATTATTAACAACATTCATTTCATCTTTAAGCATATATATTACCTTATTTCATGCCACTTTAACTATGTACCTTAAACTCATTTCATGCCTATTATTTAGAGCTTAATGTTAAATCTTGCTTTCTTACACAATACCAAAGTTTACATGCCATTTCCCTTAGTATAACTCTTGGGTATACCTATATATTGACCCTAATCATACATTCTATTATTATTCATCATCTATTCATGTTTTCATAGATGATATAATCACTTTAACTGCTTCTAATTCACATTATAATACCAATTAAGGTAGTTTATGCATAACTTATGTCTTAGCTATAGTTCCATTTCTAAACATACATATACTAATCAATAATTTCACATGCCATACATTAGTTTCACACACTTTGAGAATAATATGCATGCCAAATCAGTACTTCATATAACATAGGCCTATTATACATATACTATGCACCTTAAACATCATTTTAACTATGCACTCAAACAATCCATATACATATATACATGCCAAAGCTCTCGGCCATATCTCTAACTCATGCCTACCACACATTCATTAAGCTACATTCAATTAAGTTTCACTACCTTTTACACCAAACCCATCACTATCACATCAAACACTATGAACACCCATTCTTTTAGGCCTTAGAGCTCTCAGCCAACCTAAATTCTCTAAACATTCCATGTGTTCTCTAATTAAATTACTCATATACACATACATGAGCTATGGAAGCATGAAAGGCATGACCTAAATGATAAGAATTCACATACATTCTAAGAGACAACACCTTAAGCCTCCATAGAGCCTCAAATCTAGCTTTATATGGTTGCCTTCTCCACCTTTCTTCAAGGAAATTTGCTCCTTAATTCACTTTAAAAACCATTCAAACAAATACTCTTGGATGTTAAGCTCCTAAAACATCCATTTACAACCCAAAATCACGAAGAAAATCAAGTAGAAGGCATGAAACTCACCTAATTGCACTTGCTGGATGGTGCTAACCCAGGAAACTTTAAAGATTTTTAATTAATTCATGGAAGCTCCCATGAATTGTAACTAATTTTGGGTCGGGTAAGTTTTTCTGACTTTTGTTATTTTTTATAGGTTCTAAGGATGCCTAAGAGAGTTTTTATTATTTTAGATCTTTATTTGGTGTAATGGTTAATTTGTTATGACTTTTTGAAAGATTTCTTAGTTTTATGTTAGGCAATTTCGAGCAAAAATGAGATAACAAAAAATTAAAGGCATTTTTAGGCCTCAAGGTTCCTTTTTAACCTCCTTGATATGTCTAATAAAAATAGA
Source organism: Hura crepitans (assembly GCA_948208565.1). Classification (NCBI taxonomy): domain Eukaryota; kingdom Viridiplantae; phylum Streptophyta; class Magnoliopsida; order Malpighiales; family Euphorbiaceae; genus Hura; species Hura crepitans. The sequence goes on from CANXYI010875726.1 coordinate 5,511, forward strand.
ATATGCATTTTCACTTATAAACACTAAATTCTATAATATTCCTGTTATGAAATAAATGGCTCTAAATGTGATATGTCATAAATTTGGAGCATTAAATGTGTTGTATGGCTTTTATTATATATGCTTATGAGTTTAAATGAAGAGAATTTGAATAGAACAATTAGATGTACATTTTGTGCTTATTTGGCCTTAATTGGCATAATACGAAAGAAATGGTGTAATAAATGGCTTAATATAGAATTTAAGGTCAACTAAGCATGTATTAGTGCTAGTCCACATACTTGACAATACATAGGTAGACCAAATTAAAGGGATGGATTAGAAATGATAAATGCTCAAAATGTGCTTATTTAGTCTAAATTGATATAATATTGAAAATGACCTTATTTGTGCATACATTGATTTCTTTCTCATGTTATTATGCATATCTAGTGTGCTTGCATTATGTATAAGATATGTGTTTTAATTATGACCATTTTGTGTGAATTGGCTGAATAGCCAAAGTGCCAACATGGAAGTGTATGCTTTTTGAATGCTAATTGGCAATATGTGAGGTTAAACGATAAATAATAAGATGAAAATTAGTATAGTTGGATATAGTGTAAAATTAATGAAATGCCATGTTTATATAGAGGTAATTTTGCTTATAATGCATAAGTAATAGGAAATGTGGATTGAATATAACAATGGCCATTTTACATATAATTAGGAAGCATATTAAAGTAAAAATAACTAAATATGTGGTTAAAAGGGCTCAATAGCCGAATTGCCAAATTGGTATTGAGGATTGAAATTTTGATGTTACGAACACTAATTATATGTATGTAAAAGTTATGACTTGTTGCTATATGGCATGTCTAATGATAAATGTGAATCATGCTTATTAATCATATGTGGCTGAATGGAGGGTGTATGTGCATGGCAACTTATGAAATGTGAGAATTGGTGTGCATACATGTATTATTCATTATATTTAATTATAAACATGATTAGTAATATGAAGAAATAAATTTAGAACTAAAATATGTTCTAAACTCAAGATGAGCTTAAAAGTGTTATTTAACGCTAGTTATGCCATATTATGAGTAAATTGCTTAACATTAAGGCATCAAGTGTCTTAAATGGACTTATGACTTCAAATGAATGTGAATATGAATAATACATGTTGAAAACCATAAATGAGATGATAATGTTATTTGGATATGAATATAGTGCAAATATGGCATAAATGTATATAAAACGTGCATGATCGCGATAATGATGTTTTAATGAAATTAATCAGTTTTAGTTAGTTGATAGCTAAAATAAGTAAGTTAAAAGCTACTTAAGCTCAATTAAGTTGGTGAAACTAAAAACACATCGTTTTAGCCTATGAGATGCAATTACCTTAAAATGGATAGGTTAATCGGTCAGCTAGGGGATATAGTAGCTGCTAGGGCACTTTGGTGCTTTGATGTCAGTTTATAGGTACACTTTTAATCTGACCTAAAGACCTGTATTTCTTATCTTTGGATCCCATAGGGCTACAGTCACTATAAGGTCCCGTAAGGGCCACTACACAATTATATATGGGTGCAACCATGTAAGACTTAATGGGTACTACACAACCTTTTTATATACTGGTGCAGTAGTCGTATAGTCTAAAATATGAGCCACTGCACATTTCTTGATCCCATTATACATAGGTTTGGAATAATCTAAAATGGGCTTAAAATATTATGGTAAAATTGGAAACTTGCTTCTAATATAAATTATGATAGTTATTATGATAGTTATGTGCATGTATGAACTGATAATTATTTGTTGAGATAATTAGTTAATTTTTAATGCATGTTTACCATATATGTATCATATGGATGACTTTATACTTTATGTATGTTTTATGGTCATGAACTTGTTATATAACAATTTGCACTAGTATAATGAAATTTGTGGATTAGTTTTGCATGGAAATGAACATCATATACATATGGTAGGTTAATAAAGCTTAATAGCACATGTTATTTCAATTACACCACTAAGCATTCACTTAGCACATTATTTGTTTACGATGCATAGGTAAGAAGACTTTTTGGTACTCAAGCCTTGGGACATCAAGATTATCAAGAGAAGGCCATTCTTTTGGTAAAAATTTCTAAATGTAGTATAATATGTGATGTATAGGTAGCACTCAATGTATAATGTATGGCAATGGGCCGAAATTGTATAAAATAGTTCTTTTTGGATTTTGAAAGTTTGTATACCCTTATAAACTATTAAATTATGTACTTTGTAGTTTCATATCTCTTCTTGAGGTTGAGATATCTTGTGATTGTGTTTATGTGTTGTGGAGTGATCAAAGGATCACATGGATGTTATGGAGATGTATGAAAGTTTTAGAAGTGTATTTTTATTATACAGTTTATTATTCAAAATTTTGGGATAGTGCTCGATACAGTCATCATGCTACCAAAGTTTTAGCATAAGGATTCCCAATTTTTGAATATGTAACTCTGTTAGTAAGAGTTTTTGAAATCCCATATTTTCACATGAAATGTTTTGATAAGAATGTATTATATTAAGTAATGGAATAAGTGAGTTTGGATATCTCAATATATATGTAAACTTTAGTTAGGCTCAGTGATCAGTCAGCATATAGATTAGGTAAGAGGTGTCACAATAAGTCATGTCCTTATTACTCTTATGTGTCCTGCTCCTTTTTTTTTACCTTGAATAGTGGATTTCCCATTTTGATTTTTTCTTTTCAATAAAATTACCATTTTTCCTTTTATTCAATTTTCACTCTATTACTCATGCCAACTATCTCTGCTCGATCTGTATATCCATTCCACTCCATACTTTTTCTTCTAATTCCCATTCTAAACTTTTGAAAAACAAAACCAAAAGTCGAGGCACAACAATCCTTCCCCTTTAATGAAATTTCATCCTCGAAATTTCACTAGTAGTCGTCCCTTCTTTAATCTTTCATAGGGCCTACAAAATACTTCATCTTTCTAGTTTTATGCTTATCTACAACTAATTTCTTTGTTCAAATATGTTCTTAATCATCATAATCTTTATCCTAAAGACATTACTCATATAGGGGTATTTTATCATCTTTTCCTTTAATTTAGGGTAATATACATGAGTAAATGATTAAACTGTGACAATGAATGTGTGATTATGTGGATTAACGATAATGAGGTAGCATGATAATGTATTCTTTCATGATAATGAGCAAATGAGATAATGTGAAACACTTGTGACCCCTGGTTCCATGAATAGTGTAACCTAAAAGGGCGAACAATGATGTTTAGGTAATTGAGTCCCGTTAAGGTAGCTGAAAAGATAGTATAGGTCACAAAACTTTGGTGGGCAAGAAAATAATGAAAATGAAATAACTAAAACTTTTAGTAGAACTAATAAATCAATTTGTGTTGAGAACTAGTGAATAGTGGCTTAAATAGCACTAAACTCGAAAAATGGTCGAGATGCACCCAAACTAACCTAAAAAATAACATGACTTGAAGGTCAAAATTTCCAATGAGTTTGATGGTGGTAAAATTAGAATTTTCGAATGTCATTTGGTATTTTATCTAAATTTCTTAATTATGCAAGTGAATAGTTCACTTAAGTTTTCTTTAGGATTTAAGCTCGAGATTTTAAGGATCCCTTAATTAAGAGTTTCAAGAAATTTTTGCAATGAAAAGAAATAATTTAGAAGTCTTAAAAAACTAATTTGCATTTTTAAAGATTAAAATAGAAATAAAATTAATCGAGGCTATCTTGTCACCATGTGGCATAATTATAGCCATCTATCATCATAAAATAAAAGGTGTATAGTGTGTATGGGTGTATAAGAGCCAAACCACTTCATCTTCTCCCTTTTTCTTCCCATGGCCGACGCCACCTTACATTTTCCTCTTTCTCTTTATTTCTTTCATACAAGCCATAAAAACACACCATTTTCTTTAATTGAAACACCAAATCATACCTCCCCAACCTCTTAAATTAGATTTTAGTGAGAGAAATACAAGAGGAGGTCTAATTAGGGAGAAATCAACAATTAGTGAATAGTGACACTTTGGTGCGTAAGTGATTTCTTTCAAGGTTTCTTATTTTTATTAGAGAGTATTTGAGGTGTAGATAATTCCTAAGTAAATAGATTTCAAATTCAATCTATGTACATTTTGTAGAAATTTTCTAAGCTAAAACCTTATATGTTTTTAGTCTAATAATTGAGTTGATGGAGGAAGAGGAGACCAAAGGTTCTAGAGTGTAATTAGAATGTTTTAGAATGCACTGTAAGTGTATTTAATGTCATATGCCTTGTGTATTGATTATTGCATCATTTATGTGTAAATGTGTGTGGATAGAAGTAATGTGTTAGGTATGTATATTGTGTTTTATGCATTATGAATGTATGTGTGTAGTGTAGGGATAGTGGCAAGTGTGAATGTATAAAGGACTAAGAAGAAAATAAGGTGTATAGATATGAATAAGCTATGGTCGAATGGGGTGTGTAAAAAGAATGTGCATGTGTATGTGAAATTAGGTTGTATATGGGATCCAAATGAATTAGTGAGATAGTGATAGGCATAATTAAAA
>CANXYI010875876.1:0-18013 GCA_948208565.1 Hura crepitans
AATAAGAAGGACCGAAGAAAATTTTAAGTGGGGGTATTACCTTATAATGCCGAGATTTGTATTAATGATTAGTATCAAAGAATAAGATAGTTAGAATAATTGTGAATAAGATAAAGGGCAAGAGAGTCTAGAATGGAAGGGATTTACCTTAGGTATAAGACAAAGGAGACTAAGGAAGTAGAGATATGTATAGCTTAGCACTAGAAGAAATGCAAATGCGTAAGAACACTTCTATAGTGCTGTGTGTTCTAACTGGGAATAGAACATTGAAACATGATATTATAGAACTATCCTACTCAATATGTTCTAATAATAAGTGATGATTAAATTTGAGATAGTACAGTTAATGAACATACTGCGGGAGTTACACCCATAACCAAAGTAAAGGGGAGATACGGGTCCATAAAAAGGGACCCTTCTAATGAAAAATAGATGAACCGAGAGGAAATAAGAGATGTATAAATTTAGGTTGCCTAGGAAAATAATAGATGAAGGATAAAGGTGCACTTATAAAAGGGTATAAATGTAAAAATGAAATGTCGAAGTAACTAATCATAGAACTACGAAAAATTTATGAGCACAAAATTTCTTAAGAGAGGTAAAATTGTAACGCTTGAAAAATCACCATTTTATGAATAGTGCTCTCGAGCTCGAAACAATGTCATTTAGGACACTAAAGGGCCATATAGTAGCCAAATGAGGTATTGGTCAAATGAACTTTGAACGACCAAAAAATGATGAAAACGAGTGAATTAAAAATTTTAGCAAAACCACAAAATCATTTTGGGCTAAGAACTAATGAATAGTGAACTCATATGAGGTTATGCCAAGGCAACTCCAGGAAGTGCCTAGATCCACCGAAAAATATCATAGCCTAAAGGTCAAAAATTCTAATGAGTCTATTGGTGAAGGAATTTTAATATTCTGAGGTTGTTTGATAATTATTCAAAATTTTTGATTTACGTGAGTGAATAGTAACCTTAGTTCTTGAAGGAATTTTGACTTGAAATTTTGTGGAGCCCTTAATGGTATAATTAAGAAATATTGGCATTGGAATCATGATTTTTAGAGTTCCAAAGTAATTATTTTGAATTTCTAAATTTTAAAGTAAAATTGGATTAAAACGAACTATTGGATTAACACATGGCATAATTCGAGCTGTCTACCCGCTTAATATAAAAGGCCTAGCACATGTGGGAGTACCACATGTGCCAAGCCAAGCCAAGCCATCCTCCTCCTCCTACCTCCCCTGGCTGATGCCATTTCCATTAAGTTCTCTCTCCTATTTTTATTCTTCTCTCTCCTCACACTACTAAATCCTATAACCTATATATGGTTCTTAACTTCCATGACATTTGAAAGCCAATCCAAGTGATAGAAATGAGAAAGGAAGCCTAAAAAGTGAGATATAAGCACTTGATGAATAGTGCCACTTTAGTGAGTAAGTTGATTTTTCTTAGGTTTTTTATGTTTATATCATGGTATTAGATGTGATAATGTTGTATGTGAAGAGAGATTTAAGTTTGGAGTTATGTGGAATTTTGTAGGAATTTTTGAATACGAATCCCTAATATGCCATTTTGAGAAATGGTGGAAAATGGTGGAAGAAGATGGAATTGGTGGTTTTGGAATGGCTATAACATGATTAGGAGTCCACTATAAGTGAATTTAACTGAAACTTGCATTGTATTTAAAAGAAATATGGAAATTAAGGCGTGTGTGTGTATGGAAGTTGTATTGGTTTTTGTGTGCATAATGCTTTGGGAGTAATATACATGCTAGGATGTGAAATTGGGCTAGAAAAGATGATGTAAATGTGTTTTGGTTGTGAAAAGTATTTGTGAGCATGTGATGTAGGGATGGCCGAATGCATGACATGTATGTCATGGCATATGCATGGGTGCATGGCATGAGTCCATGGGATATTATGATGGTAATGTGAGATATGACATGAAAGTGACATGGAATGTGGAGATATGTATGGTTATGGGTAAAATGTGATAAGGCATGATGTAAGGATAATGGAATGTGAAATTGGCATGTAATGATGTGGTACAAAATAGGTAGTACATATAATGTTAGGTGTAAGTTTATGAAAATTTAAAAGATATGTGTTGCTTGAGAATTTATGTTAGGAATAATGTTTAAATAATGTAGGAAAGAAGTGATGTTTAGTGGAATGGAATACCCTAAAGTATAATGGTATGAGGAAAAGAAAGAATGGAAAATAACCAAATGAATAGTGGAAGAAATGACTAAATGAATAGTAACACTTACTTAAAAAGGACCCATAACTATCTAGTAAAGTAAAAACGACCCGTAATTGTCCCATAAAAATAATAAAATGAAATGGGCTTACAACTGTGCCCTAACAACATGGAAATAATCAAAATAGATAAATAGTAAGTTGATTGATCTAGAAATAAAGCTACAAATAAGTGTTCACCTTTAAGAGTACTAAAGTATTAAATTTTATGGCAAGATAAATATACTGTTAATATCTAATTTATAAATAGTCTTATGTGATTCATGTATAAAGGTGGAAGTATAAATGATATGGCATTAAAAATATTTATATGACATAATTATTACAAAAGTGATAATGGTAATATATTGAGGTTGACATCAAGCATGATGATCAATACAGTACCACCAAGATTTTAAATGTAAAAAAGGAAAATAATGGATATGAGGGAGATAAGTTGTTATCCTATAATAAAGGAAACATATAGGATGGAATGAGAAGATAACACATTATGAGACAAATGATAGCAAAGCAAAATATATACACTTTTATATGAAAAAGGAATAGAAACAAAATACAGAAATGAGAAAAAAGGAGAAACGAATGATATTAACGAAGAGAATGAAATGTGAACCTTAGATATAGGAGACTAATTAAACTAGAAAATCATTGAGTAAATGTTTAAATTATAAATTAACATATTAATAAAATGAGGATGATGTTCTCATTGTGGATATCCAGATAATGAAAAGAATGAGGAATGGTTGTAAAGATGAAATAATATAGATATTAGCCACTGGCTAATTATACACTAGAAAGGTTAACTGATTAACTAGGGATTAACCGCTATTAGAGGCTGAGTCTGAATAGAATTTAGCCTACGTATGGCAGGTACAACTACTGAGCATTTATTTGATCTTGCACACCTTGGGTATTAGAAGGTCTATGGACTGTCCTTACTACCCACTTGATGATTGTGGAATATTAGGAGGTCCCATAGGGCTAATCCTTGCTATACACTAGATATGCTTATTATGATGAGATGTATTAGGATATTAGGAGGTCCTATAGGGTTGATCCCTACTATCCCCATTGCAAATTTTAGGAGGTCCACGAACTGATCCCTGCTATCTACCATTCTAGTATTAGAAGGTTTTGAGGAACTGATTCCTGCTATCAAATAGAGAGTGTGTACAGATTCTGAGGTCCATAATGTTGGCCATTATATGGGATGTTATTTGTCTGATTCTCAAACCATGTAGGTACAGCTATTGAGCCTCAAAATGATGACCACTACATAACATGATTCCCGATATCCAGTATTTAGGATTTTTCCCTAAACTTCAGAGGCTATAAATAGAATAACTAGGGAACTTAAATTAAATTAATAACATTAATAAAAGGATTGGTGCCCGAAATAAGAATAATTAGAACAACCAGTGAGTAAAATCAATAGGACTGAAAAACAAGCTATAAGAAGATACTCAGTAAACACAGATAATTTTGTGATAAATCTTAAAGGATGTGAATAACTCATGTTACAAAGATAGACAATAGAAGCGTACAAAAGTGGATATGTGATAAAAGGACAAGAATATCATAAGTAACCCTTGAACGGACTATATAACAAAATTAAGACATTAAATACATTAAGTGTTTAAATGGTAAGGAGAATAATAGTGTAAGCTAATTAAGTAAAGATGTAAATAAGTTATCAAATTATCTAAACAAGATAGTAATGGGTTGGAAAGAAATATTAGATGAAAGCATACATGTAGAATTTCAAGTATGATAAGGTAATAGGAATAAAATAAATGTCATAACCATAAGTTTGTGGTTAATAAGGTGTATTAAAAGAAATTCATTAATATTCTCATGATAATTTTTAATAATCTTTGTGATAGCTAGTTACAGAGTAAGTACCTGAAAGTAACATATGGAATGACGATATAAGATTATAGTTAAAATCTACTGGCAGTGACATGATTATTAAATAATTTATTATTAGATGTTTAGTTATGTGCATGAATAAATTTATGATACAATGCATGTTTCATTAAATTCACCATTGACTGTATACTCCGCGTATCGATTGTCCAATACACAGGTAATAAGTTTGACTAGTAGTGTAAGGTGACTAGCAATATAGCTGAAGATTGTCCATGTAAAAGTATATTTTCAGATTGATATATACCTTGTAGATAGAGGCACTCATGCATGTTATTGTGGGCCATTGGATAATATTATGTTTAGGTAGTCAAAGTGTATGATAAAAAATAATAGGTGTAAATGGTTTATTGCTATAAACAATAGCTTAGCCTAGTAAATTATTATAAGATCAAGCACATGAATGTCATATGCCTTGAAGGTGTACAATAGACCATTGATCTTGTTAAATATAATTTTTATACTGAATAGAGTACACATTGGTAAAAGTTAAATGAAAGCTGCTTAGGAGATTCCAAGGATGGGTGACCCCTAGGAAGTAATGTCTTTCACCTATATTCCTATAAAATAGGCTGGGGTGTTACAGGTTAAAAAAGTCATCAATTTATATTTAGCTAATTCTAATTATCATGCTTGCATCCTTAACTAGGTACCACATTGTCATTTGCTATTCTCATATTATGCCATTTATTATGATTAATTATTTACTTCCCTCATGTACACTTTATCGAGAGTTAATTATTATTTCATTACTCATTATATCGCGTACTTTGTTTTTCAATTTACCAGCCCATGACAAATACTAATCCTAAGACTGGATATTGGGATCACAATTTGCAATAGCCCACATTTTGGACCTTATGGCTGCTACATAGCTTATCATATGAATATAAATGTGTAGTGGCCCTACTAAACCTTCTACAATTACACTCACTTTATAATATATATGGTGGTTCTATTGTACCTCCTAGTAGTTGCACCAACATAAATATCAATATGATCAATATATATGTATAATGGTCCTGTTAAACCTCTTGATGGTTGCACCCATATAAAAATATGTGCAGTAGTTCTGTTAGACCTCCCAGTGGCTACACCTATATTATACTTAAATATCATCAAATATCAATATATACATGTGTGACTGATAATAAGTGCCTTAGTAGCTGCTACTTCCCTAGTTAACTAGTCAACCTATCTAGCAAGTTGTCCAACACATATGGGCTATCAATATTATTATCACTATTACATATACAATACAAGTTCCACTTACCATTTCTTAAGTCTAATTCTAATTTCACATTTAATCGATTTAGGCATACTTGCCAATCAACATTTGACCATCTTATGGTATATTACATAACCACATTTCCAATAGTCCATATCATCACACACATTTCTTTTTCTTATCCCATTTAAGTGATTAATATACATCATTCATTTCTTACAATTTCCGTTATCCATATGCAAGTGGCCATTTTCCATACTCTATTTCATAATATAAACTCCATTGATTACATTACCAATTAATCAATACACATTACAAATAACATATGTTGAATGCATGATGTTTTACACAACACCTCACACAACCATGCACATATTTCATGTTTACACTTTAACCATTTTTCATATTCATCAATGTATATATTCAACATATAATGCACCATTATATTTAAGTCCAATACATCTAAATTCCATCATTTATAATAATAAATTCATTAATTCTAACTATATCCTTATAATCCATACCATTTAGCCTCCTTTAGATTTTCATCATTAAAATTCTTTAAACCCAAATTCCATTCATTCTTGTGAATTAACTTGCTATAAACCCTAACATACCATAATTTCCATTTTAGGGTTATCCTAACCCCTAAATCAGTAACATATACATAATGAATACATTATTTAAAATTCAAAACACATATATATGTCCACATATTTTATCGAATACACTTATAAAGTGATTATTTGGCATCTTGAATAGTGCCTCACATCTTCTCTTTGCCTTTATCCTTACTCTCTTCTAAGTTCTCTAAATTCCATAATAGGTAATATATTAGAAAAATTCTTAGAAAATTCTACATAGCTCTAAATTCAAAAATAACACTAGAATCATCAATTAAACATCCTTAATTGCCTAGAAAAAAGATACAATTTAAATTTAGGGTATTCCTAAATTTAGGGTTTTGAAACCCTAAAAGTTCAAACATCACTTTTTGCCATAAATTACATTCCTTTTTCAAAATTAACACGAGAATTAAACTCTAGAGGTGATGTAGATTATTCCTGGTATATAGGATGGAGGTTTTCATAGAGATTTGTAAGAATTATAAAGAAAAGAAAAGAGGGAAGAAAGCGGGATAGGGTGGCATTAGCCATGAGGTGGTGGACAAAAATGGGAGGGCTTTTGATCCCATGTGACATATACACACACTTGCACCTTTTATATTAAGACCATAGATGGCCATAATCATCACACGTGGTGATTTGACTGCTACAATTAATCCTATTTATATTTTAATCATAAAAATGTGATTTTGATTCTTGAGTCCTTTAAAAATACTTTTCTCCATAATAAAATTTGGAGAATTTCTCAATCAAAGGAGTCTAAAACCTCAAGTTGAAAAACTAATGGGAAATTAGTTAATTAATCAATCATATTTTTAAGAAATTCTAATAAATTACTTGTTGATATTAGAAAATTCTGATTTCAACACCAATTTACTAATTTGAATTTTGACCTTTAAGTCGTACTATTTTTAGGTCAATTCGAGCACCTCTTGAACATTTTACCACTCGATACAAATCAAGTGCATTATTCACTAGGTATCAATGTGAAAAATTTATTCATTCAATGGTTACTTCAAATAACTCTTTGTTCATCATTATTTCACCCATCACAATTCTATGACCAATACATCTTCTTAGTCACCTCAATGTGACCTAGTTACTAGGGAAATAATATTTATGCCTCAAAATGTACTATTCATAAAATTGAAGATTTCGAGCATTACACTCTAAACTAGATGGGATAAAGTATGGTGAAAAGGAGTTTGTTGCACTATGAAAAGGATATGGAAGGGTTAAGTCAAATCACTTGACTTTTTGACATTTAGGTGGTTGTAATACAAGGCTAGATGCCTTACATGACTTGTACATAAGTGTTTTATCAACTAGAGAATTTGTATTGATTTAATAAGATTAAATCTATAGTCTTACATGTACTAGGACTCTACTCCACTATGTACTACAAATGTGCTTTGAAATCCCATAGGGTCACACATCTATATGAGCAAATTAATGAAATAAACCAACAAATAATTTAATGATATGGGATGTCATTAAATTAGAAGAAATGAAATGAAAAGGCTTATTGGGCTTGGAGCATAAGAGAAAAAGGATTAAAACATTAATTAAATGTTAACTAAATATTTTAAGTGACTGGGTTAGAATTGGTCCATTTAATTAATTAATTAAAAGCACATTTTTTTTGTTTATCCTTTTAGGTGTTTAAGGGCTAAAAAATTTGACTTAGGGGTGAAGCTATAAAAATCCTCTAAAGTTCATTCACTATAGAGAGCCATAATTAAGAGAATCACTATTTATTGTTGCTACAAATTTATCTCCTTTTGAGCTTTCTCCTTCTTATCTCTTCTTGAAATTTTTTTCTTACTAGCACCTAGAAATAAAATTCACTTGTGCACTTCTTGGAGAGTTCTCATTGAATTTGCTACTAGTGTGGATACATTGGAATTGATACTAAGAGGATCACTATGGTTTGCCATAACCTAGTGGGGTGAAAAGCTACAAATTGGAATCACATAGAGAATTTAAGGTAAATTCTTATTTTATGATTTCATTAATTTTGTATTCAATTTTTTTAATGTTCCAACATTTTTTAGGTGCCATGGATGTTTAATTTCTACTATTCCTAAATTTGTAGAAACTAATAATAGTATCAAAGTCATATTCTATCAAAAAGTTGAAAACTATCGTAGTTTATCGATATCCCGCAATTAAAATTTAAAATTTTGGTTTCAATTTTTTATATTATTTTTTGTTTCTTTTACTTTCTTAATGGTTAGATATGGATTGCATTTGATTGGACAATAATTTTATGTATGACTTTGTGAATTTTTGTGTTTTTATATGCTTGAATTAACTGAAATTGTGAGAATTCGTTATGTTGGTCAACTAGAATGGTGTTGTTTGGTTTGATTACTTATTTAATTTGTTTTAGACCCAAATTTTATTTTTAGGTTCTCAAAATCCTAAAGTTTTAATATGTGGCTAATCAATAAAATTGAATTTTATTTGATCATAAAAATAATTAATTAAACTTTAAGCTCAGATTTTGGCAACATTTACCTACTAATTTTGAAAATTTTTGTTCATTTTGAATTTTTAATGCTTTCTACCCTAAATTATTTTCCTAGGTTCCTAAGGGATGACAATTTAATTTTGGTGCTAGCCAATAAAATTGGATGCTATTTTGTAATTTTAATAAAATCATTGAACATAATTTTAAAGCTATTTTTGCACTGTAAAAAATAGCTAATTTCATTTAATTTTTTAGCCTAAAATTATTTTTTTTTAAGATATAGGGATTTGAAAGTAATTTTGGAGCTAATCAATAGAATTGGATTTTATTCGATATTTAAAAGAATTATTTGAAAAAAAAATTGGTTGTTAACAGCTTCTATAAAATTGATAATGATTTTATTAATGGTATCAAAATTTGATTTTACTTCATTTCAATTGAAGATCTATTTCTTCATAATTATTGGATAATTATGAAGTTAATTTGAATATTTTGAATGCCAAAAATTGATTGCATGTGAATTAGATTCATAGTTTTGTAACAGTTATATGACCATATACCATATCTACTATCGATAGTGATGAACAAATTAATTTTTAGTTAATTAATTAGATTAATTAATTTGAACTAATTTTGTTGGTCATTGTATATGATTTTTATATGTTAATTCTTACTAGAATTGTTATCCAATAAAATTTAAGAATTATTTAATTTGGATTTTTTAATTGTAGTATGCCAAAAATCCAACTTCTAGTAATTTCTAATAAACCAATATGCATTGTTTTGTAAAATAATTGTTCCAAAATCATTTAGAACAATTATTTTACAAAACAATGCAAATTGGTTTATTAGAAATTACTAGAAGTTAGATTTTTGGCATAGTGCAATTAAAAAATCCAAATTAAATAATTCCAAAATTTTATTGGATTTTTCTACTAGAATTTACAGAAATTAAATTAATTAATTGGATTAAATAGTTAAATTTGTAAATTAATTATTTTTTTGAATAATAGTTGGAAGAAAATTAACATTTTCAAGAATATCTAACCTGAGAATCACAAAATTAATTTTCCATTTTATTAAAACATTTTCCTTTTTAGAAATGGTTTCTAAATTGGAATGGATGTTTAAATATGGAATTAATTTGATTAATTGCCATATTGAAAATTTCACAGTGCTAAGCATACAATGTATGTTAGTTTTGCAAGAGTCGTAAAATAAATTAAATTCAACCAAGGGAGATCCAAAATTTGCAAGTTAATGATGTGTATTATAAATGCATGTTTAAGGGTGTATGTTTGGCATAATGATTAGTTATAAACAAAGAACAATGAGATTGATCTGCATTGCATGAATTTTTTCTTTGGTTAAATTAGGCCAGCATGTCCAGCTTTTTCTCTTAGTTCTTTATTGTATTTCTCTTCTCATCTAATTCCCTTTACATGTAACGTGAGGTCTTCTGAATTATTCATTATTTAATTAGATTACATAGGGTTAGAATAGGGAGAAGAATTATGAGGAACGGATGGAGAAAAAGGCCAAATATAGAGGACTAAGAAGAAATAAGTTAGAAACATTCTTTTATTTCTTTTTGGGTTTGTAATTTATGCATAACAACCTTAGGTATAGCCTAAATTTGTTCCCTTTGGCTTAAAGAAATTAATATATTAGAAGTCCATAACTAGATCATATATTTAATATGATTAAATATGCATGTACGTGACAAAGCATGCAAAATCCCTTTGCATGAGCATATGAAAGTATGCAACCTTGATGAGACTTAATTAGAATAAATCCCTTGATAATATAAGACTTGCAGCCTTCTATTAACATGAGCTAAATCAGAGTTCTCTTTAGTATTGTGTTATTGAGCATACTTAAGCCCATACTACATTAGATATGTTTAAATAATATTAATGGGTCAATCTTAGCATGATTATTAGTTTGTTAAGCATACTCAAGGCTAATAATCATGAGGTGAAATTGGGGAAATATGTATGTGATACAAATAATTTCAATAGCATAACGATTGTAGTGTGAAAAATCAAAAATTTTAACATGTAAAAAATCACTTCTATACTCATTCATAGACATGCCACACATCCTGAACCCTTCTGGTTCCTTAAATACTCATCTTAATATCAGACAATCACACACAGGGGCCTTAGACCCATTTCTGATCAAATAACACATATCTTTGCATATATGTAATAAATAGTGTATGCAACCTATTTTAATAATTACAAACCAGGATATAACAACTAGTATATAACCAATATACATGTCTAGGCCTTGATTCTATATACATGACTACCTATATCTATTACAAATACAAAAGTGTCATAATGGATACCCAAATGGAAACTGGCAATTACACTGTAAGTTAAGGTTGAGCAGCAATCTATTGTATTCTACTTGTACATCAAGAACACCAACACATTGAGTATACACTCAGTAGTGAATTTAATATAATATGAATTGTATCATGCATACATGCCACACACTATATGTAACCTTATATTTAGACATACTATTCACATTGATAATACCAATTATGAATGTAAGCCGATTATATAATATTAAATCTAGTTTATTTAATTCCATGACCTGTTATAGTCTAAGACATTTAACTTATTATTTCCCATTTTTATATATCTTAGCAAGTTATATAAGTTTAGTTCTAGTAGCACCTCGGTTTGCTCATTAATATCTCTTAGGCCTATACTTGAAAGACTATACTTTAAGACATTAGATAATAGGATCCAACACATCAGTGGCTAATATTTTAGGCCTCAATAGTTGCACCTACCCATCTCTACTTAAGAGTAGGGATTAATTTATAGAACCTCCCAATACCCGAGTGGTAGGGATCAGTCCTATTGGACCTCCCAACAGCAATATGGATAGCAGAGATCAGTCGTAGGAACCTTCTAATATCCTAAATCTTAACCATATGGATAATAGGGATAAGCCTGTGTGAGCCTCCCAATATCCAAACAGTATGGGTAGCAAGGATAAGCTCATATGGACCTCCTAATACCCAAGTGTGCAAGGCTCATAATCAGAACCTTAGCGGCTGCACCTACCATACCATACAAATAGGCAATAATTCATATGGACCAAAGTCACTAGTAGCTACTAACTCTATAGTTGACCGATCAACCTATCCAATTGGTGTCTAACTAATATAGGCCAACACTAATTATTATTTAACCCTCTATTATAGGTCATTCAACATATGCTTAATTATTTACCTTTCATTAACATCAAGCAAATTATATGCATATTCTTCTTCTTATTGAGCCATTACTTTAGGCACCCTATGAACTGAAAGTTCACGATTCATTTGGTCTATTTTAAGTGCCAGTAATCCCTAAACATTTATGCCATTATGTTTCCAATTTATTTTACCTCAAACATATTTATGTAACATCATATGGATTTCATGCATTGCCATTATATTTAACAACATTTCACACATCCAATTTCTTTTGTTCACTTCAAATTATTTAATCCTCACATTTACATGATTATATGCATAATTCATGCCAATTTCATTAAGCCTCATAACTATCCCTTCCACACATGCACAGATGCCTTAT
Source organism: Hura crepitans (assembly GCA_948208565.1). Lineage (NCBI taxonomy): Eukaryota > Viridiplantae > Streptophyta > Magnoliopsida > Malpighiales > Euphorbiaceae > Hura > Hura crepitans. Next base: position 12,122 of record CANXYI010875876.1, read on the forward strand.
GGCCATTACACCCTAAAGTATACACTTTACATTTCCTTTAATCTCGCATTATCATTAGGCTTCCCATTAACTCACTAACATTTTTACATGACATTTCACATTTTTTCTCATGTATTATCCACACAATCAATTTTAATATGCTCACTATTTTACACTCGCACATATATCACATGTAATTATATACATATATGCATAATGTTACATTTCTAAACACATAAACACATACATATGTGAACACACATATCATATACAACACAAATTACATTAATTTCACTTACCTAAAGCTTCAATACACACCAAATCACTCTCTCAAGACTTGATTTACCCTTCCTCCAAAACTTCCTTTCCTTTTCTTATAAGGATAGTATAATTTAGGGTTTGAAAAATTCTCAAAACTCCTATGCACTTCTAAACTAAAATCTAACTACATGGATTTTCTTTGCACACTTAAGGCTATAAAATATAAAATAAAAATTAGAAAAGGAACACTTACACTCACTTTGGGTATTATTCATCAAGTGCCAAAATCTCCTCAATTAAGCAATTTTCATGAAATCTATCAATGGATTTAGCTTTAATAGATTGTTGAGGCAAAGATTGATATAAAATTTAGGGGATTTGGCTTAGAATTGAGAGAGAAATGAAAGAAAAAGAGAGGGAGATGAGAGAGAGAAATGGCACCAGCCACACTAGGGAGGATAAGCAAGATGAAGTGGGTTAGCAAATGTGACCTCTCACATATATGCCACCCTTTTATATTATGCACATGGACGGTTCGGATCACACCATATGTTGATACAACTATTCATATTAATCTAATTTTAATTTTATGCTTCAAAAATTCAAATTAATTGTTTAAGGCCTCTTAAATTCATGCTTTTAGTGCCAAAAATTCTCAAAAGTCCCAATTAGGGGACCTTTAAAATCTTGGGTCAAAGCTCTAAATGAAACTAGGCAACTATTCACTCGCGTAATTAAAAATTTTTGAATAAATATCAAACAACCTCAAAAAATTACAATTCCTTCACCATTAGATTATTTGGAATTTTTGACATTTAAGGAATGCTATTTTTGGGTCCATTCAAACATATTCTAGGCCTTTCCTGGAACAGTGCCAACTAAAGTCACTATTTACTAGTTCTTAGCATGAAATGATTTATTTGTTCTGTTAAAAGTTTTAATTATTTCATTTTACTCATTTTTTGGCTTGTCAAATTTTTATGACTAGTACTTCCCCTTTGGTTACCATATAGTGCCCTGGATACCCAGGAGATGCTCTTTATCCAAATTCTCAAGTATTACAATCCTTCCCCATTTAAGAAATTTCATCCTTAAAATTTACCTGGTGAGAATATATGAGGATACATAGCCTTCATTTGCTCTTCGCCTTCCTAGGTGGCTTCTTCTATCTTGTGGTGCCTCTAAAGCACTTTCACTAATGGTATGGATTTATTCCTTAGCTCTTTCACTTCTCTAGCTAGTATTTGCACTGGTTCCTTTTCATATGTCAAGTCTGGTTATACTTGGATTTCCTCCATGGGTATTATATGTGAAGGGTTAGATATATCTGACCTGAGCATTGAGACATGGAACACGTCATGAATCTACTGCAATTCTAGCAATAAGGCCAACTGATAAGCTACTGGTCCTAAATGCTTTGTAATCTCATATAGGCCAATAAATCTCGAACTCAATTTTCCTTTCTTACCAAACTGAAGTATTTTTTTCCATGGCAATAACTTAAAGAACACCTTTCCACTAACCTCATATTTAATATCCTTTCGCTTCAAATCTATATATGACTTCTGTCAGTCAATGGTAGCCTTTAACCTTTCTCTAATAATTCTAACTTTCTCTTTAGAATATTTGACCAAATTAGGTCCCATAAGCTTACTCTCACCGACCTCACTCTAATAGAGCAGAGTTTTACACTATCTACCATATAAGGCTTCATAAGAAGCCATGCCTAGGCTAACCTAGTAGCTATTATTATAGGCAAATTCAACCAAAGATAAGTATTGATCTTAGCTCCTTTTAAACTCAAGGGTGTTATTGCATAGCATATCCTCTAATACTTGTATAACTTGTTATAATTTTCCATATGTCTATGGCTGAAAGGTGTTATTGAAAGTAAGATGATTTCCTAAAGCCTCTTACAATTTCTTCCAAAATCTAAAAGTGAACCTGGGATCTTGATTAGAAATTATAGCAATTGGAACTTTGTGCAATCTAATGATCTCTTCTATGTATAGTTGTGCCAACCTTTCTAAAGAGTAATCCATTTTAATTGGGATAAAATGAGCAGTGTAACACCTCCTACCCAATCTATTTTCATATTGGGCAAGAGATGCCACTTTTTAGAAGGTCACCCATCTTAGTACAACTCTTGCCCATAAATTATTTAACTTGATAAGAAATGTATTTATATTTAATAATCAGCTAATACATTAGTCACTTCTAACTCGATTAGAACTAGAGCAATGAAAACTAATGTCTATCCATTTATGTCTAGTAATATAAGTTTGATAGCTATGATATACTATCATGCACATATAATCCTAAAATGACAACTAATTAATCATAATGCAAGTACACATTTAGCATGCAAACAATGCTCATGATGGACTCGTCTTACTTGTGTCTTTAATAAGTTGCTTCAACTGATGCTGGGACTTAATCTACCACTTTGCTCACCTTAACTAATACCTACACATTAGCAAATAAGCCAATGCACTGAGCATAATTACTCAGTAGTGTATTATAATACTATGGAAAATCAAACCTTTAAATTTATGTAAATAATAATCATTCATATAACTCACTCCAATTAAGTCTAGTTTTCATTATCTTAGTTACTTATAATCTTTTTGTAATTGTTCTATTCATAACACTAGTATCTCATTCTAATTTATCTTTTCATTAGGTAGTAGCATTATTGTCTCTCATGTCCATTTTTGACTATGTGTTTGATGATAATTCGGTATCTTTTTCATAAATTGTACCTTACTACATTCTCTAAAAATACTCTCACATATCTCATTTAATCATTTATGGTAGTTCTTACTTATTCTTTTCCATTCACTAAATTCACTTCTTCATTTTATGTCTCTTTATATGTTTTATTTATATGTATATATCTGTAATTAATTTATCTTATTCATAGCTATAGTTCTCATTAAATTTATGTCATATGTTTTGTCTTGATATTTATAAAATTTATGATGAATTGTACTCATGTATCAATAATAATGCTTGTCATTGCTTGATTAGTTTATTTCTTTATTAATTCAATTATCTCTTTCTTCATTTAATTCATCTCTTTTTCCTTTTACACATTTCTAACTTTTTCAAATATTATAATCTCTTTAATGGTAATTTAATATGCCTCATCTAGTTATTTTCTCCTCTAGACCATGCTGGATAGACATCACTCTCATCACTGGATAAAAAGATCACGGTGTGTGTGGGGGCTCGCATTTTAAACCTCAACAATCATACTACATCATGTCACATCTCATTATAATCATCGTACTTGTGTGGGGTTCAAATCTTGAACCTTAATAGCTGTACTCTATCTTATAAGCTATGTAAGGGCAGTATTTTAGGCCTTGATGGCTACACTCTGTCATCAAATCTTAAGGTGTGCAGTTGCCCTTCAGAGACCTTAAGGCAGTTGCACCAACCAGTAAATCTCATAAATTGTGCAGTGACCCTTCGTGGAACTTACAGTGGCTGCACCCATATAGTATCATAAAAGATCAATATCATCTCATAGTTATCCTCATGGATCAACCTATTATGACATTGAAGTGTCCTAGCAGCTGTTAACTCCCTAGTTGACCGATTAACTTATCCAGTAGGTGTCCAACCAATTTAGGCTTTAATCATTAATCATTCATCTTATGTCAGTCAAGTTTAAGTATTAATGTGTTTATGTCTTCAAGCATCTTATCTCATAATTTCTTCTTTAATCATTTTCCATTATAACATACTTATCATCATTACATGGTCATTAGAATTATGGTATACTCATTCAAGTTCATCATAAATATCCTTTTAATATCAATTTCCTATTGTGTTCTTATTATTTGTAATGTCCATTGTCCTTATGTCTCATCTTTCATTAGTAGGAGTGTCTTTCGATTGACCTTCATTCCTAATTTATTGTCTTTCATAGGATTAATGTTATTTATCGAATACTTAACATTTCAATATAAACTCTTAATGTATCTTTAATGTGCTTAATTCCTTAATTACTTATTTTTTTTAAATATTCCTTTATCCTTTTAGCTTCAATAAATAGATATTTATTTTATATTCTTTGACTATCTAGAATATAATCAATATTTCTATGTTTTATTGTCATTAATTGAGAATTAAAATTTATAATAATTATATATGTATATATATTTTATCTTATTAAACCATTTATCCTTTCTCTCATAAAAAATTATTTTATTCAATTTCACATTAAAAGATCATTCATATACCTTTTTCTAGATTAAATTCAAATTACTTTTTGTTTAGATTATATAATTGATTTTATATGTTCTCATTATCTCTTTTTAATTGAGTCCCAATCAATTAATTTGTAAGGATACTTAAGCATATAGTATATCTCTACATATTTATCATAATTTAGCTAGATCATACTTAAATCCTATATGTCTCCATATTTCTTATTTTCACATATCTTTTACTCAAGTTATAATTCTTTATTTAGGTCTGTATAATGAATTCAATTCTATTTCTATTTAATTGACTCCATTAATTCCTCATTCTCTCATCCCCTAGTATTATATGTTCTTCCTTCCACCTTTGCATAATCAATTGGCCACCTATAATTATTTATATATACATATTATTCACTTAAACTTAATTATTTTGTTATAATTAATTTATTTCTCTTATTAATTATGGCTTATATATATATATATATATATATATATTATCATGTTAGCTTGAATATATATTTATATAGATTTCAAATTATTATATGCTTAAGTCCTAAATATTCAATGCAATTATTTATTTTCCTACATCAAATTCCTTTTATATTATTATAATTTAATTACATTTAATTAACTATAAAATAACTAATATTACTTAATATTAATTTTAGCCAAATTTGTTTTCTTTTCTTAATTATTCTATTTCAATATTCTATCCACTCTAACATAATTCTCTCAAGTTCTAATTGTGTTTCCAATCTCAAAATCTTACTGCATTTAGTCATTCAAACCAAGCTATCAATTTTCATCATGTACAAAATTCCATAATTTATGTTAAGATATTCATCATGTATAAAATTCAGTAATTTATGCAAATTCATGCTAATTAATTATGTTCTTATTTTTATTCCCTTTTCCTTATATTCCATAGTTCTAAACATCCTAATATAAATCTCATAATACATCCGTCCATATAATTCATTCATCCAAAACAACATAACTACATCACATTTCACATGTATATAACCCATAGTTAGAAATCACATACCTTCCTTAGCTTCATTCCTCTTGTTCTTCATCTTCATTTGTCCCTTTTTACCAAAAACTGTAATGCCCATGTCCTAAGGCTCTGTAAATTGTGCCACAAGGTCCAAAGAGTGCACTAGGGTTACTGAGGTCACTTACATGTGGATCAAAGGCAGTGGCATAGGCCGTAAAAATTCAATGGGCTCTAAAATGATGAAAAAGGCAAAAAAATTTTAGCAGAACTAACAATTCATTTCAAGCTATAAAGTTACCCATTAGGCCAATAAAAATTTTATAGGTCGAGACTGGCCCAAGATGTGCCTAGACAGACCCAAAAATAGTGGACCATAAAGCTAGAAAATCATACTGAGTCCAACAGTGAAAGAATTTTTGAAAACAGAGGTCATTTGCAAAA
>CANXYI010875909.1:0-10241 GCA_948208565.1 Hura crepitans
TCAGGCTACATGGAGTTCTAGCATCCATTATCTCCGATCAGGACCTAAGGTTCACATCTAGATTTTAGAGAAAACTATGTGAGGGTTTCGGTACTCGACTTACCTTTAGTATAACATTCCACCCACAGCTAAATGGTTAATCAAAATGGGTGATTAAAGTGCCAGAGGACATTTTGAGAAGATTTGTAATTGAGTTCAAAGGCAATTAGGATAGGTACTTGTCATTGGCAAAGTTTATGTTTAATAACAGCCATCAAGCAAGCTTAGGAATGGCACCTTATGAAACACTGTATGGGAGAAAATGCAGAACCCATTGTGCTAGATAGAGTTAGGAGAAACCAAGCTAATAGGACTAAACTTAATCAGAAATATGCAAGAAAAGGTGAGAATCATTAGAGATTAGCTAAAAGTAGTAACAGACAACCATAAATCTTATGCTAATTTGAAGAGGAAGCCTATTGAATATGAGGTAAGAGATAAAGTCTTCCTAAAGGTGTCACCAGAGAAGAAGATACTCCGATTTGGAAAGAAAGGCAAGTTAAGCCCCAGATTCATCGAACCATATGAAGCGATGGAATGGGTTGGACCAGTAGCATATAGATTGGCATTGCTTCCTAAACTATAACAAATCTATGATATGTTCCATTTGTCCATGTTGAGAAAATATAGATTATACCTTTTGCATGTGCTTTTAATAGAGGAAATATAGATCTTAGCCTAAGAAGTAAAAGAATTGTGTAATAAAATGGTGTCATTAATAAAGGTGTTATGAAAGTATCATGGCTTATAGAAAGCAATGTGAGAGATGAACAACAAATGATAGAGTGATATCCACAGCTATTTGAACCAAGTAAATTTTGAGGATGAAATTTCTTAAGAGGGGAAGGATTGTAATATTTGAAAATCTTAATTTTGTGAATAGTACTTCTTAGGGCATGAATAGTATTTCTCAAGTAATCGGGTCACACTGAGGAGGTCAGAGGGGAGTACTAGTCATAAAACTTTGGCAGGCAAAATAATGATGAAAATGAAATAATTAGCTTTTTTAATAGAACTAATAAATTATTTTATGATAATATCTAGTGAATGTGACCTTAGTTTGTATCATGCCAGGAAATGCCCAGACAAACCTAAAAATGGCATATCTTAAAGGTCAAAAATTCTAAATAGTTCAATAGTGAAGGAATTGAAATTTTTTTGAGGTTGATTGATATCTAATCAGAATTTCTTAATTATGCAAGTGAATAGTTAACTTAGTTCCTTTTGGAGTTTTGGCTCGAGGTTTTAAAGGTACCTTAATTAAGAAAATTATCAATTTTTGGCATTAAAAGCATGATTTTTAGAGATCTTTAAAATTTATTTTGCATTTTTGAAGTTTAAAACATAAATAAAATTAATTTAGGCCATTTAATTGCCATGTGGCGTGATCGTGGCCATCCACCTATATAATATATAAGTGTTAAGGTGTGTGTAAGTGTATGTTAGTAACTTGAGCTTATCTTCCACCCTTAAACCCTTAAAAGTTGATGTCATATACCCCTATCTCTCCATTTTTCTTCATTTTCTCACTTAATTTTGCTCGAAAGTCTTTGAATATTATATGGAAAATGATCCTCATGATGTATAGAGCCTAATTCTATCTCTAATTTAATGAAAAATGAAGGTTTTTGAGGTAGAAATAGAGCTTTGATAGTTTAGGGTTTTAAATCCCTAAACTAAATCGGACCCCTATTCGAAAATCGAATATTTTTTACGTAACTATATATGCTCTAGATAATGGTATGCTTTCAATTTTGAATTTTGATGTGTATATATTTTTCTATGAAATTTTCTAAATTTTGATATATTATGGCATTTAAAGAATAAGGAAAGGCATGAGACTCGAGGTGAGGAAAAGCCATAGGATCAATCTTGAGATGTTGTAGAACATCTCTGTAAGTGTATTTGATAAAATATGTGCTTCATTGTGTGAATTGTGAAAATTCCATAATAGGTGCATTTAGGGTTTGGCATGCATTTAGGGGTTGGAATAACCCTAATTTGGTCTCTAAGGTAACTTAGGTTTTTAGAGAGTGGTAATAGACTTGACATAATGAAAAATGGAGGAAAAATGAACAAAATGTAGAGGATTGAAAATGTGAACCTAATATGGAATGTTTAGCGACATAATAGGAATTTCTCAATTTGTTGTATCATAGGTGTAGATTGGATTGTTGTGACGCCCTTTACCCATTCTGTACACCAGACCCAAATAAAGAGTGACACACTTTGATATCCGAACTATACTATATGAACACCCATAAAGAAATTGAAATCCTTTCTTCATATCAATACATACTTTACATGTTTAATGTGATAAAAAACATGAATTTTGAAAAACTATTTTTGGATATAGTAATGGGGTCCATGTGTCAAAAATTCAGCAGCATAGTGGCTATACCTGATACTATCCTAAATTGTAACCTGTTAAATGAAACACTTCTATAAACTTTTCATCACATTTCTAACATCTTCTGAGGTCTATCTAACCCTCCAAAGCCTCAACACAAGGAACATTTTGCAAGCATACATAAGGAAGAGATATCTTACAAGTCATGCATTCTTATAAAAGCTTTTAAAGAAAGAAAGAAAAATGTGAAAGATCTATAAAATAAGTTTTACAAAATATGATTATGGATTACAGATTAGGCCCAATCTCTCTTATACACAAGAGTGTTATCTTACTAATTACATCACCAAAAATTATACAAAAGAAATCAAAATACCCCAAAAGGTAACTTCTTGATCTCCTATGGTACCAAGGCTTTGACTTTAATTTTTAGCTTTTACCTATGCATAGTAAAAAAAGGACGATGCACTAAGCTTTTACTTAGTAGTGTATTCATCTTAATATATAAATACATACAAACATGAGCATGTATTTTATGATTACAATCATCACATAACATATCAAAATATGATTTAATGTACACGTCACATAAAATGTACAAACATGAGAAGGAAGATTTCATTATATACACTTCATATAAGAATCACAATGTTAACTATGCATATAAGTCACACAAACATAGCATGCTTACACTCATTTAGGTATCTTACCAAATCTCTTAACCAATTCATTTTATATTTTCTTAACATATGCTAATACCTAAAAGACAACTTGTAATATTCGTAATTTTATAATATTTTAAATAGGGGCACTTGAACAGTGAATAATACTTTCAAAAACCCAAAATTAATTGAGGTTATAGAATGATAGAATTAATTAAAACATCATTATGTATATAATTTAGGACCAAATTGAAGTCATTTAAGAGGTTAAAAGGGACTGTAAAGTTTGCTTACTTGTGTCCCGTGAATAGTGATTCAGTTGAAGCTAAACAATAAATTATTTTAAAAGTGCTTAAAAAGTTTTAAAAATAGCATAACATAATGGTCAAAAACTATAACTAAGCTAATGGAACTAGTTTCGGAATTTTATGAGATTAGGAAGGAATTAAATAGAATTAGTTAATGACATCATTACCTAAAAAAATAATTTTTTTTGGAGAAAAATTTTAATTTTTAGGGGATAATTAAAATACTGATTTTGATGATTTTTAGAGCCATTAGCTGATATTTTTGAGAATTAGAGCATGATATATGAATTTTTGAAGGGAATTTTGCTAAGAATTAATCCTAGCCATACATTTGCCACTTGGCACCAATTCTATGCTCCATTCTATACTTAAAGAAGGATTATAAACCTTTTAAATAGCCATTTCTTCTTCCTTTTCACCTTTAAACTTGATGCCATTACCCTTTCATGAAACCCTAAAATCCTTTCTTCCTTTTTACCATTAAAACCTCATAAAACTTACATCTAAACATACTAAAATTGCCTCTACTTTATACTTATCTTTATTCTAGTGGAATTTATCATAAGAGGGCTTAGAAAGGGAGTTATTCAAGTGGGGTGAATAGTGACTAGGGTAAGAAAAAGGGCTTATTTTTAATTCCTAGTATTTTTCTAAGGTAGGAATTAGGTTATTTAGTATATTTGTAAGCTTAGATTTAAGTTTGGTTGCATGTAAAACTTTTAGTGAATTTTTTATTGTGAAATATGTGTATGTTTGTAGACAAAGAAGGAGGGGAGGTGGAAAAGAGAGAAGGCCAAGCTTGAAAAAGGAATTATGGGTATTTTAGAGGCTTGAGTAAATGGATTTAATGATTCATGCATTTTATTTTATGAATTTGTGTAACTAAGGTATGTGTAAGTGTATAGAAGTTGTATGTTTATGTGTCATAGCATTATTTTGCATGAGGCTTGATTAGGAATGACATGTATACATTATTTAGAGCTTAAATGGTGTGAAAGATGGAAAGAAAATGTGAGGTATAGTGATGTACACCAAAGGGTCGAAACATATGTGTGTAGGAATCAAAAAGATTCAAGTGATAGTAACTAATAAAATGTGTATAGTGATGTTAACTAATTAGTGTAACATGCTTTGAATAATTATATGAAAAGAATATGGCTTTTACATGGAGTAAACTAGGGTGGCCGAATGGGTTAAGGTAGTGGTTTAAAGACTTAGAGCTAATGGATGACATATATGTGAACATAATGTTAAATAATGAAATTTAATTTACATGAATAATATAATTATGAGACCTAATTCTTAACTTGGATAATTAGAGGATTAATGTAAAAAGGAGAGATGTGTGAGTTTATTCCACTTGAAATAAGATGAACAAGGAAAGACAAGCATGAAGAGGATTAGAAATACAGTAATGAGTTAAATGTGACGAGTATAAGTAATCAAAATTAAAACTTAACATGTTTATTTATGTGACACATAAAAATAAATATTTGATTCGAGATAAGGACCATTATGAATAACTTGAGGCCTATATTAGTTAGAGAGCTACTGGTTGTTGATCAATTAACTAGGAAGTAGCAGTTGCAAGGACACTTTAGTGTCATGAGATATCTATCCACGAGGATAACTGTGATATGATATTGACCATTTATGATGTTGTATGGGTGTAGCTACCTTAAGGTCCACGAGGGCCACTACACATTTGAGATATGAGATAAGATGATAGGTGCAATCGTTGAGGTCTAAAATGAGGACCCCTGCACAAGATTCGAGATGGATGTAGCTATTGAGGTTCTGAGATAAAACCCTCTGCACATATTGAGATCCATAATGGGTACAACCATCGAGGTCTAAAATGTGGGCTCATACACAAGCTTAGATCCCATTATCTAGTGTTTAAAATGTAGTCTTTCAAATATGGGCCATCACTAAAATGATAAACATGATTGATTAAATGAACTACAGATGGATTATAAGATAAAAATAAAAGAGATCTAGTATACATGAACTTTATATACTTTTGTTGCATGTTAATGACTGATCATGATGCATGCTTGATTGTGACAATAATGAGATGCTTGCATGGTGCATAACATATAAGATAGCATGACATATGGCATATGAAATGACATAATGCATGATGTGTGAGATTCAATGCATGAATCATTAAATTTACCACTAAGTGTATGCTTAGCATATTGATTGTTTTGATGCATAAGTAGTAGATAGTTCATGCAGTTCAGCCTAAGCAATGGCATAACACCAACTTATCTTAGGTATATTTTATGTCTCTCAGTCATGTGCATTATAACTTATAAATGCACTTATGTATAGGAGATAGACAGTATTGTAATAATAATAGTTATATGTGATGTTGTAAACTGATGTTATACTTATATGCTTACTGAGTTATATATATGTGTTATTGTTAATGATGATGAGTTTTGTGGTAGATTAGAAGGATCCTGTGAGTTGGGCTATGATTGAGTTCATTATAGAAGTGTTTATTTTATAGAACCAATAATCAAGAAAAATAGGAATAATGATTCAATATAAAGATAAGACAAAACACATATAGTAGAATCCTAAAAGAATTTACTAACACTTGTATCCCAAGAAACAAGAAAGATATATAAAGATGAAATAAATTAATAATAGATAAGAGAACTTAGCTTTGGTTTAAAAAAAAAAAGCACAAGCAATAAAGTAGAAGTTTTTATCTCAACCTGCATGTGAACATGAAAAGTCAATCATTAGGAGTATATTTGAAAAATGATCAATATTAGACTCATAAAATTTAGTCTAGGCACACTCTGAAATTTACAAAAGTATTAACAAAATAGTTATTCCACATATTGTACTTATAAATAGAGGCACAAAGGGAATGTATATGTAAAGTTAAGGTAGGGTAAATTTCAGGATAATCAAAATTACAAAAAATGTTTAAAAAATCAGTGCAAACTATTGTAATTAAACTAAAATGTGTAAAATAGAAAATATCAACCGACAATGCAACTCAAACATGAAAACTAAAAAATATAATCATAAAGAGAACTTATATAGTATGATAATATTCAATTAATGACAAACTTTGATGACTAGAAATCAATTAGAGGATTATCAAAATTAAGTCAGCAATTAACATAAAATAGATCTTCATAGTAGTAATGTGATTTATGTTAAAATTATCAATTCCAATGAAGTAAAAGTGTCTTCATTTAGATATGTAGATTAGGCAATTAAAAATAATTAGGTGTGTACATATATGTACATATAAACTAAACATCAATAATCTCAAGACTAACCAAATTAAATATATAATTTTTTAAAACTTTGCATATTGAAAGTGTAATGCCCAAACATCCCGTTGTCATGAATAGTACTTCTAGAATGTGAATAGTGTTCTCAAGATTTGAGTTACACTAAAGTGACCAAATAGAAGTATTAATCATAATAATTTGGGCAAAATTTTGAATGAAAACAAAGTCATTAAGATGGTTAAAGCAAGAGTAAAGATTTTGCGGCAGAGCAGTGTGAATAGCAACCTAGTTTTAGTTAAGCCATAAATTATTTCATTTTTGCTCAAATTGACTTAGGATTGATACAACTAAATGCTGAAATATTCCAAATAGTCCGTTAGCTTTGGAATTAGAATTTTAGGACATTAAAAAATATTTTATAAAATCAGATAAAGATAAAAGTAATATATTTAATTAGCTCTTCTTAGTTTTTGAGCGTGGGTTTTTCAAGGCTTTTAGCTTATGTTTTAAGAGGCTTAATGAGGTTATAGAAGTGTTAGTTGAGATTTAAATTGAGAAAAAGAATTTATTAAAAGAATGAACACAGGGTGGAATTTTATAAGCCTTTGGATGAGGAGGGGGATTATAGCCCTTGGATTAGAGGACATTATATAAAGGGTCAAAATCTTCGTAAAAAAGTGTCAAATAATGAATAGTTTATCTTTTCCTACTCTTTCCCCAATTTCCACCATTTCTTTTTTTTTCTTCTCTCAATCTTAAGCCATAAACACACTTCTAATCCATCATTCCTTACCTTCAAATCTTTATTACACCTCCAATTACAAGAAAACAAGATAAAGTGGCTTATGGAGGATAAGATGAATAGTAACCCAAAATTATGGGTTTATATATTTTTCTAAGGTCCCAAAAAGAGATATATTGAGTTGATTTTGAGTTTAGAAGCTTGTATAATTTTTTATAGATTTTGATTGTGTTTTAGGTGTATGTTATGTAGAGGAAGGTGTTTTAAGTAAGCAAAACAGGAAGGAAAAGGTTTAAGGAAGCTTTTGTGGTGTAAATTGAGCTCTTTTATAAGTGTAATCCATATGATATATATTGTGTGTGAAATCCCTAAATTAAAAGTATGTATGTGTATGTGCATAAATGCAATTATAAGTGATAATATTTATGTATGGCTTGTAATTGTGATATGAGATTGAAAGCATGTTTAAATATGTGTCATTAATGAATTAAATAATAATGTATGTAGGAATTATGTGTAGGCTGAATGGTTTTTTAACATATTATGAGGATATTAATTATGTGTGTAATGCATAATATGAGATGTAAGTGTTTTGATAAGGTACTATAAATGTTGGTTGATGAGAGCGATGATATGTTGAAGTGGCCGAATGTTACAATGATTAAGCCTTGATGACTTTATGTGTGTATGATATGAATTAAACTATGTGATGATTAATATGTTGTAAATGATGAGTTAATATGGCCAAAACCTATTTTGATTTCTAAAAGTTATAATGAGCTAAGAATAATGAGTTATGTATAATATGTTATTGCTATAATTATGGTAAAGTAAATGAGTGTGATGAATGATAGGTTGGCATAATGAGTAAGTGGCATGTAAAAGTAGTATATTAAATTGTGGTATGTAAACATTGTATATATGAACATGCTAGTATATGTGTATGTGTGTGATAATGCCTGAGCAACATGTAAAGTAAATTATTAATCTTGTATATGACTTGAGGTATGACTATGAAATGATGGTTTTGCTTTTAAGATTATCGTGTGAGCTAATATGATTTAGGTATAAGTTTTATACTATGAGATATATGTGGTGGCTATATTGTGCACTATAGATTGGATAAGTGTTGTTACATGTAATACATGTATGGATATGTATGATTAAACATATGGTTATGAAAAATGAATGGTGACATGAGAATGCCTGGTTAAAGTTATGATACATATGAGATAATAATGATGCCAAGTATGATGAGCTTTGAGATATAGGTATGATGAATAATGTATTATGGATAAGTGGCATATAGACATATAAAGTATGAATAGTGCTTAATTGAGAACACTTTATCTTAAAATAGTATCCTTTCCTTATGGTCATGTGTTGATCATAAATGATTAAAACTTACGTTAAATTACTTAAGATGGAGAAATATGAAGTGATTGGCCCATATGATTAGGTAACCTAGATTAGATAGGTAGACCGGTCAACTAGGATAGATAGTAGCTACTAGGGTACCTCGGTGCCTTTAAGCTAGTGTAGTAGCTGTATAGGTCTTTAGAGCCACCACACATAACTCAAGTTAATGTAGTAGCCATATAGGTCCCCAGAGCTACTACACACATCTAGGCTAGTATAACAGCCATATAGGTCCAAGTAGGCTACTACACACATATCCAGATATCATATATATTTAGATTGGTATAATAGCCGGATAGGTCTAGAGAGGCCACTGTACTCTACTGGGCCGGTGTAGTGGTTGTATAGGTTTAAAGGAGCCATTACACATACCTAGGCTGATGCAACAATCGTATAGGTCCTTAGGGGCCATTGCACACATATACAACCTTTATGGCTAGAGAGTCCCGTTATCCAGTTTTAGGCAATTGTCTTTTAAGTATAGGCAAACAAATTAAATAATTGGATGACAAAGCCTAATAAAAATAAGATTAATGGTTCATAAACATGGACATAATTTATGATACAATGAGGTTATTAAATTGACTGTTAATTTATATGTGTGTGAATATGATATTTTTTGTTATGTTGCCATACATGTAATGCATCATATTATTAGACATGAGACAATAACTAGACAATAATGTATATGTATGCATTGTGATCATGATTAGGATGAGGCATGTTAAGATAATGTAACGACCTCCGATCGACGTCTTATGAACAGTGCATTCGGAACCCGATTGATGTTCCCCGTGGTGCGGGTCATCATTTCGAGTTCGATCACTGGCATATTGTTCATAAAATTTTGACAGGCCTGAAAAGGGTTAAAATGAATGAATTAAAATTTTTAGCAGAACCAATAATTACTTTTAGGTTATAAACTACTAATTCCGGAGATAAAAATATTTTGAGACCCGGACAATTGGAGACCCGAGAATGAGCCCGGATGGTCTCAAAAATACCATACCCTGAACCTCAAAAATTCTATTTAGTATATTGAAAAGGGAATTGGAATTTTCTGAGGTCATTTGGTATTTTTTCAGAATATTTTATTAGCACCGTGAATAGTGCTAAAAAGTCAATAGTTGACTTTTGGGCTGAAATTTCACATGGACCTTAGTTATATTGATTTAGGAACTTTAAGACTGAAATGGGAATTTTTGGAGTACTGTAAAATATACTATGAATTTTCGAAGTTGGAAATCGGACCGAGGGAACCAGTGATTTTTAAAACGGTGAAATTTTAGGCTGAAATTTTACAAGGGCCCTAATGGAAATAAATGAGAATTTTGAGGACTAGAATGGGATTATTTTAAGGTCCCTAAAATATTTTCTAAATATTTGAAGTGAAAAACCTATTAAAATGCCTAAAAATTAGTTTTTGGTCTAATTGAACCAAACCAATAGGACCCACTT
>CANXYI010876013.1:0-12245 GCA_948208565.1 Hura crepitans
TGAATAGCGATGTAATTAAAGTTTAACCATAAAATATTTTATTGTTTCTCAAATTGACCTGATAATGGTACAACTTGATAATCAAATATTCAAAATAGTCCATTGGCATTAGAATTAGAATTTTTGAATATCGAGAAGTATTTTATAAAAGAACAAGTAAAGATAAAAGTATTATTTTAATCCTATTTTTCTTGATTTTTTACCATGAATTGATAGAGGCTTTTAGGTTTTGTTTAAAGTGATTTTTTAGAGACAATAAGGGATATTAATTAAGGTTTTTATTGAGAGAAAATAATTTTAAAATGAAAAAATGGATTAGGATTTATAAGAGCCATCGGATTAAAAAGAGGAGAGATATTGACCATTGGATTTGAAAGCTTATAAAAAAAAGGGCCAAATATGGCTTAAAATGGTCAATGTTTGAATAGTGCTATCTTCCTCACCACCCCTAAAAGTTTACAACTTCCCTTAGCCTCACTTTACACTTTTTTTTCTTCTTTTTTCCTCTAATTTAATAGCTTAGAGTCACATTCAAGCTCTTTTTCATAATCCCTCAAGCATCTATATGTACCTAATTGCAAGAAAATAAGAAAGGATTTGAAAATTCTTGAAGAAGAAGTATTGAGTGAATAGTGGCACCATTTGAGTAAGTGGGTTTTTAAGAGGTTGTATATTTTTCTAAAATGTCTTTTAAGTTCTATAAGAATATTCTTGAGCCAATTTGAAGTTTGGTTATATAAGGAATTTATTATGGATTTTTGAGTATGCTTGTGTTATATTTGTAGAGAAAGGTGATATAAGCAAAGGGAAAAGGAAAGGGAAATAGAAGGTTTAGAGGAGCTTTTAGGTGTATTTGACACCAATTTTAAGTGTATAAATACCATATGTGCATGTGTGTAATTTAGTTGATTAAAGTAAGTGTTATGTCTTATAAATGCATGTAAAATGATGTAGTTTATTATGTAATAACTTTTGGTAGTTGTAATGAATTAAATGCACGCTTAATTAGCATTATATGATGAAAAAAAAAGAATGATGTATGAGTTAAGAGGTTAGATGAAACCCATATGTAGGGTTATTAAAGGATAATGTGTGATATGTGGCTTAAATTATGTGTTATACTAATTTGTGTGTATGATAAGTATGATTAATTCTTAACTTTAGCTATAAAGATGATAACATATATTGAAATGTTTGTATGTAAATAAAGTGTAAAAGTATGATGTTAGGCCAAAATATTAGTTATGATGATAAAGGCATGTATGTATGTTATTATGTGTATATAGCTAATAATGTTATAGCCTAATCACATGTATATTCATGAGTGACAATGAATAAGCTAGTGCTAGATAAATGAAGTGATGATATGGTTTAAGAATGTGGTTATGTTTAGTGTAATGGTATGGAATGTATGCATGTGTGCATGATGTAAAGCATGAGCTTATAATCTTTATATACATGAGAATGATATAATGAGCTAATGTGATATGTGGATAAATGATGCACATAAACTCGTGGTATGAAGAGTATGGAAATGATATATAATGAGTAATAAGCATGTCATGTGAGATTGGTATGTTAGATGTGTTATATGGTCGAATGGCTATGATTATGAGAATTTCTTATGCAATTAAGAGTGTTATATTGTGATGTAATTATGGATAATATACTAAAGCTTTTCAAAAACATAAAGAAAATATGTTTATGATTTAAGACTTGAGACATGTATGTGTATAATGATGGTGCTTATTAGAATTGCATGAAATGCATAAAAAGGAATCAATAAAGCATGAACATAAAGAAATACTTAATAATTTCCTTATGGTCATTTATTGGCCAATTCTTATAAAAAGGATAATAATCTATAGAATGTGTAACATAAATTAACATGGTGATTAACCCATATGAGTTAGACAACCTAGTTTAGATAGGTTAGCCGATCAACTAGAGAGTATAGCAGTTACTAAGGTACTTCTATACCTTGATGAGACCTTCAAGTTCATGTTTATGACTTTCGAGTCTAATGAGACTTACGAATTTAGATTTATGTGACCTTCAGGTTGGATGAGACCTTCAGGTTCAAATGAGGCCTATATGGCCTTGTATCCTATTATCTAATATCAGGATAGTGTCTATGGAATATAGGCAAAATAAAATGGAATAAGCTAATTAATAATGGGCATGAAAATGTAAATATCTACATGTATGATGAAGGCTAATGTGCATGTGATATATGAATGTATTTCATGATGCTGATACTAATGTTTATATGTTTATGTATTTATGTTGCTATATCAAACATGTTTTGCATGAATTATTATGAATGCAAATTTCATGTATGACTGTGTTACATATGACATTGTATACACCACTAAGCTCCAAGGTTAGCACATCATTTGTTTTGTGATGTGTAGGAATAAGTGTAGACTAAAGTGAAGCCTCTTAACAGAAGAGAAAGATCAAGAAAGAAAGCTTTTCTTTTGGTATAGTTTGTATGTATTATGTGTATAGCATAGTCAAGAGCACTCATATATATGTAATAAGGGATTTAGGCCTAAAAATATTTTAACCTATTTTACATATCTCTTTTAAACAAGTTCGTATTGTGATATGGATCTATATTACTTATGATGTTTATTGTTATTGTTTTTGAAATTTTATGGATGTTGGATATGTATAGGTTGGATGATCAAAAGGATCAGTGTGAATTGAGATATGATAATTAATTTATATAGAAGTGTTTTTCTTGCAAGTTACTATTCACAGTGGGAATAGTGTCACTAGTACAGCCTTTATGCTGTTAGATATTCGACTCGACAATTTCTCCAATAGTTTAACTTTTAAATGATTTCTATTAAGGCAAGTTTTAAAATGACTTCATGTTAAACAAGTTTTCAAAAAGGCTTTAATTTATATGGGTTTTAACTAAAGTAAGTTCGGATATCATTTTGTGCGCCACACCTTATTTGGATTTGACAATCAGGTCGGGTGAGGCATGTCACAGGTTTAGAACCCTACTCTTATTTATCCCTCAAGTTAATATAGAATTTAGATTAAATTCTTAATTTTATTAGGATATTATAAGTACGGTAATATAATTAATCAATCAATTATAGTTTAGTGATGTACATGAACAAAGTTTAGTCAAGTTATATATAATATAGTTATATGAATCAACAAAGCCATGAATTCATTTAATTAAAATTACATGAGGAATTGCTAAACTAACGATATGATTAATAAATTATAATCATAAGCTTAAATGAATATAGTTATGAATAAAAGGGGATAATATAAGTCGTCTAATAATATAAAATGTATGAACTTAACGATTAATTGTCCATATATAAACATTTGAATAGATAAAAGAGAAAACGTAGGCAATAAAGGAACATAGGTATAAAACAATCAAATGGAAAACTAAAACTATAAAGTATAGACAACAGAACCAATTTTTAAAATCAAATACAAGTTCTATAGTATTAGAAGACACCACTGAGCAATTTTGCTCAGCATATTGGCTTGTTTGCTAATGCATAAGTCATAAACCAAGCCAAGCAAAGTAGCAGATTAATTCCCAACAATGATAGGAGTTCACTGGATAGATGCACAGATAAGAAGAGTCCACCATGAGTATACTTGCCTATTGAAATGTCCTGCATTGCAAATGTATAATAGTTACATAGAGAACATGTATATGAAAAGTAGATTCTGATTAGTTGTACTTGATTCGAAATTTTGTAAATAACAGTTATATTGAATGATAACTTAAATATTAATAACATCAATATGTTTACATGTGTTATTAAAATATGATGTATATGTGTGGCATAGGTTAAGAGTAATTGAAGTGACAAAGGAGTCGAGATAGAATACTTACACTGAGAAAACTAAGTAAAGAGTGAAAATGACTTAATAAATGAATAATAGTTGAACTAGTAATGTGACATCCTATACCTGAACCAGTTTGTTGAATAGGTATGTTACAGAGTGCTTAGCCCTAGAAAGGGTTAAAACTCACATGATAAAACCATTACCAAGATACTACCTAGAAGGGCTATAAGCTTACCCTTTGCTGAAAGGGTGCAATAGTCTCAAACCCCTTGCTAAGAGCATATAGTAGTCTCAAATCCTTTTTTAGGGAAGGTGTAATATATCAACCTTGAAAAGGATTACAACTCGCACATCAGCTCATCTCAAGCAACCTTAAGCCATAATTCCTAACTTAAGCCATACCTACTAAGTAAAGGGAGCTTTCAAACCCATTCTAAGGTATACGTATATGTCTCTTCCTTTCTTCTGAAATTCGATAGTACTTGATGTGCACAAGTTTTCAAGCCCTATCAAAGTGGAGGCAATTATAGACATAGGGATTTGAGATACTTCTTAGTTTAGATGGTTTTTAATGATGAAACTTTAGATGTTGGATATCTCTCAAGAAATATAAAGAGAAGCCTACAAACAAAGAAAAATGCCCTAAGAACACTAAAAATGAAACTTAAAAACACCTTAAAAAAGGGTTTGAGGAAGATGCCGAGTGGACATCACATGCTATCTATAAGACATTCTTTCACAAGGGTTTATGTCTATACAGACCTTGTTATTAAAGATGTTTTTTTCACTGATGTCTAAGCAAACCTCTTCTCTTAAGGATACATTCCACGTGAATCTTTACATTTAAAGTTTGTGCAAACTTAGACGTCATGGGTGACTACTAAATCACTCTTCAGATGGTTGGAAATGCAATTTTTAGGGCCATGGATTATTTTTAGTAAGGACTATAAAATGCTATTTTTTTGGTTTTAAGGAAGGATTTTTTTAAAAAAAATCTCTTTTACACTTGTCATCTGTCATCTTCATTTTCTCCCTCACCAAAAACCCATAAAAACTATAATATTCTATTGACAAACATTTAAGAAACCACCTTTTTTGCTTGATTTTAAAGTGGCCCAATCTTACAAAACTTGAAGAGACTTCACATTTGAGGTGAAAATCCTAAGGAAACCCTTAAAAAGGGTTTTTCCTTTCCTTTTTAGTTTTCTTTCATTACATTTCATCCTTTTTCTTCTTTTTTTTTTTACATCTTTTGTTTGCTTTTTCTTCTTCTTTTTTTACTCTTACTTTTAGATCTATGATCATCTATGAAAATGGAGTTTTGGAAGACTCATTTTGATAGGTCTACTCCATATATGATTTATTCTCATGTGTGTTAATGTTTTTATTTTTGCCTATTTATCTTTCATTTTTATGTTCTTTCTTTTATTTGTTTGTAGGGTAACCTTGATTGCTTTCTTTTTAGCATTTTGTATCTGTACCTATATCCGCATAGACCTCTATGAATGGATATCTATGTCCATGAGGACCTCATGTTATAAATGCCTTTTGTTTTATAAGGTTCATACAAATCGATATGTTTGGGTGATTCTCGATATGGTTATGATTACTCTGTTGCATTTTTATAACATAGATGTAGTCCGCATGGACCTTCTTGTGTGGAGAGTTATGTCCATACGGACTTACTTTTGTAAT
Organism: Hura crepitans; assembly: GCA_948208565.1. Classification (NCBI taxonomy): domain Eukaryota; kingdom Viridiplantae; phylum Streptophyta; class Magnoliopsida; order Malpighiales; family Euphorbiaceae; genus Hura; species Hura crepitans. The sequence continues at coordinate 5,530 of CANXYI010876013.1, forward strand.
AAGCATTTTGTCTTGCACAGTCCATATGGACTTACATTCAAAAACCATTTTATTTTGTGATCAAGTTCTAATTTTGGTCCGTGTGGATTTGTCTTTCTTTATGTTATGTTATATGTGATTTCCTTTAGTTGTTGCTTGTAAGAAAGTCCTCATGGATCATGTGTTATTGTTTTAACCTATCTATTCTTGAGCTTGAATATGTGTTGATTTCAATGGAGGAAGACATTCGCGAAGATTTGTACTAGATGCTTATAAGGTCCAAGTGTTAGTTTAGGTATTCTTGTAGTCCGCATGAACTTGGTTTTTTTCCAGTAGATATGTTTTTTATGCTTTATGTATATGGTCTATAATTAATTTTTTTTAGCTTTTTAGATCTCTTGTAATAGGAGTTTTAGTTATAATCATTTTAAATATTTCTCTGCACGATTCCATGCAAGTTGTAATGGATAGTTAAAATGATTTTTGGTCCGATTAAAAATCTAAAGTCACAATAAAATGTTTTATACAAAATAAAGACCTAATTATATAAAAATAAAATATTTTAGGACCAAAGTCCCCAAATACCCAAAATCATTTTAATTTGACAAAAAGGTGTTTTAATTAATAAATATTTTAATCAACATATTTTAAAGACTAAAGTTCTCTCACCCAAAATTATTTAAATTAAAAGAATAATGTTTTATACAAAAATGATGATTTCAGTTAAACAAAATGAAAAAATAACATTAAAAAAGAATAATTTTTTATCGCATGCTTGAAGGGGTTTAGTAAAAACTAGAACTATCAAAATGAAAATTGGTATTATGTAGTAGGCATGAATAAGAGGAAATTTCTAAACTTGAAATCTCTTTGGTTTACTTCCCGGACTAACAACCTGAGAGGCGACTCACATCACCACTAGGTAAACTACCTTATGGAAGACACTCAGCTCCCGTTCTTGTGTTAAATTTGGAACATGCCTTAAGTGGAGGCCCATTCTGGTCCAGCCTAAGTGCCATGGTGGAGGTACCTCTAATGTTTGTGTACATGTATGAATAAGTGAAATACACATGCCTGCATGTTGTATACATGTTTGTGTGGACTATGTAACTAATGCATGAGTAAAATATGCATGCTTTATGATGAACGTGCTAACACTAATAGAGTAGAAGATGAATGTGCTAACACTAATGGGATAAAGGATAAATGTTCTGACACTAATGCATGAATGTATGAATGCATGTTTGTGCCTAATTATTATATGTATACCTAATGAATAAAGGTGATAAATGAATTGACATATATACTTATACTTTATTTTTCTATAAGAATGAATGAATATGGTGACACTAATACATATACATACCTAATTTTTTTAGAATGAATGATGAATGTGGTGTCATATATGTTTATACCTAACTTTCTTTAGATGAATGAATGAATGATATGATATGATAGCATTTATTTTTGTTCTTTTTTTCTAGATGAATGAATGGATGATGTAATGACATGCATGTGCATGTGTGAATGTACAAGCAAATGTATGTCTAACTTAGATGAATTTACATGCATATTTAAACATGATATATTGCTATTAAAATCACCCTTTCCTCATACTCATTGTAGGAAAGACTATAGTTTCATGAAAGTAAAGGTATAGAAAAAACATGTAAGGTTTTTAGCGAAAAATAGGTTAAGGAAACGAAAAGTTCAAAAGTGAATGAAGGGCTATAGGATCTAAGCAAAACCATTCATTTATTGAGGGTAAAGCACTTCGACCATGTGTAGTTAGAGAGGAAGTGATGATTATGACTACACCTTGACTGAATGATGCGATGATTCCTTACTTGCTTTTCTTCCATATAGCATGCAAATGTAAATGGATTACATAGAATGGTACCCTCATTATTAGTTGGTCTGAAGATTTTCTAGCTAAATATTTGCTCTTTTCCTCTCACTTTTGCCTATACTTATGCTCTTACTTAATTGGCCTAGTGAGATTTTACTATATGTGTAATAAGGGTAATCATGGTTAAAAGAAGTGAGCTAATATTGATCTTTTAGCTCTTGGGCTTTTTGAAGAATGATAGACTTTAAACTTTTTCAATGAAAAGGAACCAGAAGAAGTTTAGAATATTCGATGCTTGGAATGGTTTACATAAGTTTTCTGGCTTAGGCTTTAAAGAAAGATATAAAGTTTTAGGTAGCATTCTTGGATTTTCAGCCTTTAAGAAAAATGTGTAGGTGTTGTAATATGATTGATTCCCTTAATTGCTCTCAAGTTCTTTTCTTATTCTTATTTATTTATTATTATTCTTATTATTTATTTTTTCTCTCATTTCACCTTCAAGGTTATTTCTCATGCCTTACATGAAAAGATCAAGTTCTATGCTTTAAGATTAAGTGTAGATATTTATGAGTCACTCCTTAAAAAATCTTCAATTACTTGTCATGATTATGTGGATTAAGTTGACACTTCTTATATTTTTATTTGTTTATTATTCTTTGTTATATTATTATCTCTCAACTCACTTTTAAAGGCACCATGCTATGAAATAAATGACAAAAAATACTCATGAATAAGTAAACCAAAGCAATGTATTATGAAATTTAAATGCTCATTTCAAAATAGAGAAAGAACAAAATTGAAAGAAATCTTCCAAATTGTACCAAAGCCATTGATCTATAAGGTCTCAGATTCTATATTAGACACTAGAATGGATAGGGCTAGCATTATACAATTGAATGTTTGATTCTTGAGGAAGAAAATTGACAACCTCGAAAAAAGAACCTTACCCTCGAGGAGTAGCTATAAAACCTTGGGATATTTGGTTTGGGACATCGTTTGGATTAGTTATTATGCCAACATCTATACAATTTTGGATAGTATGGTGGAGGCTTTTGTATTCATTAGCAAGGTAGCCAATTCTTTGTTGAAAGGTACAATATAGGTTATGGCGATGATTCGATGGAAGTGGATCGGTTCAATGCTCGGATGTTAGTGGGTGAAGTAGGTTTTTCCTCTTTAATTCTTGAATACTACTAACAAAGGCCTTTTAAGATTAGCAAATTTGTGAGGACTGTTGTTGCCTTTGGTTTGGCAGTCATTCCTCACACTTGCCTCTATAGTGGTTTTTACTTTAGTGAGCTCTTCTCTGATCATAGATTGAATTCCCTCTATCTCTGAAGCCATAGTTTCTTAGATAATTGCTTTGATGATCTACAGGTCTTTACCACTTAGTGCCATTTTAGAAATAAGGTCTTTTAAAGGCTGAGTCTTTTCTTTTAGAAAGTATGAGTAAAGGATGATCTACAGTAGATGTAAACACAAATAGTTAATATGATATATAATTTCTATTTCTAAATTGTATATGTTATGATGCATGATCCAAGCACTATGATACATGAATGTATGGATGTATTTCATATGTGTGCCTAGGTATATGCTATGTTTGTGTAATCGATAGTGATAACTCTAATGTATGCATGAGAATGCATAATGCAAAATGTATGATATGCTTAGGTAGCATACACCTTGTAATGCATGTTCATACATGATTGACTTTTATAATGTTCCCTAGATGTAGATTCATGAGATAGGTATAAGAATGTATGGTAATGCATGATAGATGTGAATGCATGATGTTCCTATGACTTTTTGTATGGATAGTTTATGGTAGTCTATATGACATAGAAAGTATGTCAATGCATAGACATATGTTACATCTATACTAGGTAAGATGATTTGTATGTCATATATACATGAGTAGGACGTCAATGAGAATACAAAGTGCCAATTCTAATGTTTTGATGCATGATATCCTCAAACTTAAATGAACTATTTCTAATGACATGTGTTGTGAAAAGTGATACACCTATCCTTAATGCATGGATAAACTTATAGGAGTATATATGATAGATGATGCATGATACATGATACATGCTAATGCTTGGTAGGATGATATAGGATATACATGAGAGTCCAACCTATGGTGCATGATTGTAAGTACAAAATATAAAATACGATTATTACATAGATACATGACTTACTATTCATGGACAAGTATGCATATTATTTATGTGTACAACATTACTATATGGACAAAGGTAATGAACAAGAATGATGCATGTATGTGAATACAAAGACAAATATAATTTATTTTTTGAAATAGGTCCATACGACCTCTATCATCATAGAAACAACCATAACTTACACATTTGAAATAAAATGGTTAGAAACCCAACAAAGGGTTCGTGAGGGCCTTATAACATATTATAATCACGTAACATCAATATACATAATTAACATATAAATAGTCATGCTTATTTACAAAATATATATCATCACTCATCAATATTATCACAAATAAGCATTAAAACAATTATTGATTCATAATGTTATTTCACATAGGATGGTCTATACAGACCACATATAAAAAGACACAAAACAATATGTCCCTATAAATCAAACTCCTAAGAAATTCATGCGAACTTATCAAACAATCTAGAATATAATTTACATCCATATCAATGATTAAAATAATTAAAACTTAACTAAGACTATATAATTAGCATTAATACACTTAGATAACATGCAACAATCATAATCATAAATAAAACATACATTATTCATCATTAATAACCCTTAACTAATTATCAAAATAAGCCATAGTTCATATAAGAAAACATTGTTATCGAACTTAGGATTGTACAAACTATAATAAACAATATACACAAAATAATAGGTTCTTACAGATCTGAATCCATATGAAAAGATATATGTGTGAACTCTATGTAAATCATAGAATGTTAAACGCAATTATAACTATTCTATAAGTGATTGAAACATGAACATAATGATGTACAACTATTAATCTACTCCTATAGTTAATATGGGGATTATAATAAATCGCCTCACATGTCAATTAATCATTAGAGATCCTTGGTAAACAATCAAAGTAAAGAAAATAAGATTAAAATAATGAAAAGAATGAGAATAGTGGCCTCGGATCATACATTGTGATTAAGGCTCCAAGCAACAAGACAAAGGTTATGGCTCATAAAGAATAATGATTTTAAGTGAGGTTAGAACTCAAAGAATAGCTTTCATGATAGAGATTCCTTAGGTTAATTTGTGATATCAACTTAGGTTTATCAAAAGAGTATTTATAAGACTCTGTTGAGGTATTCCCATTCAGTTGAATAGGAATTCTAAATAGACTAGGAATTAGAATCCTAATAGGAAAGCTAAATTCTAAAAGCTTTTTGAAATGAGGTTCACATGGACCAGAAGATAAAGAATTAAGTTCGTATAGGGCATAAACTTAAAGATTCAGATGGACCATGGGTTATAGGCTCAGTTCCTCTAGTTGGTTGTCTATTGTCCATATGGACCTTGGGCTAGCAAGTTCGTGTAGACTAGGTATTATGTTAGTCTGTATGAACTAGGTTTTGGCTCATTTATCTTATTGCTTATATTTGTCTCTAGCTACATCACAGGCCTAAAAATCCAAGTGCTTATAAATATCAATAAGAAAGGAATTTGTTAATATGGATAGACTAATACATATTATACTTCTTAACTAGGTCAAGCAATAAGTCTCACAAAGCTATAAGTATAATGATACTTAGAGTTAACATGTGGATGCTTGTTTGAGCAACATGAACATTAGAGACTTTGCATGGAGATTTAATCTATGTGGGTGAATGTATCTCATTATATCAGTAGTGCAAGTATCCTTCGACTTAATATCATTAAAGTATCTTAGGTATCAAGTATTATGCTTTGACTCAATTACTTATGCTTCACAATGGAGTGTTCATAACTTTAATATTAGGTATAATATGAGGTATTTAAAGATAGTAGAGTGGTCAATAAAGGATTCACCACCCCATATTATTATAGGATTTATCTCACTTGTTGTAAACTTCTTTATTCAAAAATATCTGGCCAGAATAGGATGTCTTATGAATATGATTCATAAGGGCATTTAGGAATAAGGATTCTAAATATAAGATTTATAATATTTAAGGCTTAATTAGATAGACTTAGTTAAGCTTGGGTTCACACAGGGTCTATACCTAAAACTGAATGAAATTAAGTTTAGTGAAATGAGTTAATTGCATGTAACTGTATAGATAAAAGGGTTATGGTCAAACCAATAATCTTCTAACACTTGGTTAGTCATGATGCACAGATAGATATCTCTCTTGACTTGTATAAAAGTGATATTACTGATTGAGAATTAATAATGATTTAAGAAGTTGAAATCACAAAATCCTAGTTCAAGTGAGACTTTGTTTTCACTTTTATTGCCAACATGCTTTAGAAGCTCAAAAGGTCACATGCATATCGAAAGGAATTGAAGGTTATATTTGGAAAATTATAATTAAAGGATATGAGATCATTAAAGAAAAGAAGAAGAGAAAATTGACTCCAGAAGAATGTGCATAAAAGGCTCATAAGATAGGGCTATGCGCATAGCACTTTAAAGTGGGCTTTTGGATTGATTTTATTTAATTGAAGGGCCTAATTGCTTAGTCAGCCATTTAATTAATAAAATGAGATCAGACTTGAGCCAAAAAGTGGAATTAAAAGTAAACCCTAGCCTATAAATAGAGGAGACCGAAATTCATGTAAAATATCTATTTGCACTTCTTTCTGCTTTTCTTTTTCTATGAGTTTTTCTTACTAGCCTTTAGGAAAAATCACACCATTCTTAAACCCCCTCTAGTGT